>MU184401.1:30995-147338 GCA_016904865.1 Pissodes strobi | reverse complement strand
ATAGATGTATACACGAACGTAAAAGAACCTAAACAAATTGCTACTTAATTTAGTTAGTCATATACCTAGAAACTTTACAATGTTTTTTTTTCCTCTTTTTTTTTTGTTATAACCCCTCCTGAATGGTTAATATTTATATTATCTATTATGCATTTAGCAAAACCGCTTTGCTAATTAGCTAATGGTAGATTATGTAATTTGTTAAAACAGTGGACTTCTCAGTCGAATTAAATCAATATCCAAACCCGACCTAAAAGCGGCCCAAGTTGCTGCATGGTTTATAGCACGGTATAAATAAATATACGGTATGATTCCTTTATTCGTATATAATGTACTATTGTCGAGGCCAGACATAATTGAAGTTTTGTTATTTTGAAACATCTAAAGCAGTGTACTAATTATCCCTAGTATTAATTATTATCAGTATTATAATTGGAGTTTGTTTAGGACGAAAGGAAAAACTAAATATGGTTGTTTTTTTTCTTTTTTTTTCCAACGCCATCGTCAGATGTTTTTAATTTTCCAGAATTTTATTTCAATCCTCTATCATTGTGGTACATTCTATCTACAGATATCTGTGAAATTGACCAAACTCTTTTGGCTCGCGGAGAGCAGGAGCCATGTAACTAGTGCTAGAGCTAAATCATTAAGAGTTAAGGAATCCAAAAGAAAAAATTCTACTCAAAAAATCTTATACTGGACTAGGATTCTACGTTATAGAATATCTAGAGCTTGCTGGCTTCTTATTGTAAATACCACTAAAAGGAATCGTTTTAAAATATTTTCATCATCCCAATTGATCCCCAAAAATCAATAATAACACTGACCTAGTATAATAATTATTAAGGCTTAAGTACGAAAGCCCTACATACATATTTTTACAGAATAAATAATACAACTAAATCCAATTGATAAGTGTATGGATCGTACTTATTTCTTAGGGAAAATCTCCACCATTTTTTAAAGTAATTGGTGTAATCTTTCTGAGAGTGTTTTCCGAGATAGATGCTAACATGACCGGAAGCCTCTTGTGGGATTACCTTTTTATCTTAATGATTCCCCGATAACTTGCCTGCCACCAGGGAAACTGTTTGTGAAGGGAATGGTTCTCCCAGGCGAAAAATTCAGTTTCTTGCTGGGGGGAAATATTAGTTCATCTATTAAGAGGTTAATCTAATATGACTGTGTTGATCAATTTGGCACTATCAAAATACCCGTAGCTTTGTCTACCTTTATTTATTTATTTATTTATTATTATTATTATTATTATTATTATTGGTAATACTCTTTAAATTAGTGAAAATGGTGGAAGAGCATTGAAATCCATTTTCTGCCAATTTAACGTGAATGCGTCAACACATATGCTGTCTGGGCCTGGTTCCCTGAACATATCTCTTACATTTTCCATTGACCTTGGAAGCAAAAAGATCAATATCTGGGGTACCGTACTTATTTATAACTTGAAAAAAGAAACTATTGTTATTTAATTCAACTTCGGTATCTTTAATCTAATTTCTGGACATAGAATCGGCTTCGATATTATACTTTGTGTTTTTATATGGAGCAAATATAAATATTTTCCCCTATCTATAAGGAGGAATAATAATGTTCCCTGTAGGCAGATTGCCTGCGAAACATTTGAGGGCGTAAAACGCAGCATATAGTTCCAAACAGTTACTACGATATTATAGCTTCCCGTTGCTCCCAAAATTCTCTAGCAAGCCAATTTTTTGACGCATTTGAAAATATTTACCCACAGAAATATTTTTGATCTATTTGTTTTGTGGAGATCTCTTAATATTATGTAACCACCAGTTTAGTTCCTGGTTTAATTACCTCGGAATAAACATGTCTTAAAGTTATTATAGTTCTGTCTTAGAGCTTTTAGTCTAATTACCTCAAATGGTTTCACAAGAAACCATTCATAAATCAAGGTAGGTGATATCGATACTAGCTTCCCTACTAGGGATGCAACCGTTCGAATCTCACAAACCCGAATTATTTCAATAACTCTCCGTTTCTGGTCCATCCTCTCCTCTTTTAACCTTTGCTTGTAAAACGGCCACCCTGAGTAAAAATATATCATATTATTATTATTATTATAATTATTATTATTATTATTAATTTCAGCTGCCGCCTTTTCCTTTTATCTCCTGGCATGATTTTGCTTTTGAAAGAAATTTGTGCCAAACAAGTAGTACCTATGGGATTTGAATTTGCAGCTGTTGTACTGTCTTCATTTACAAACGGATTTATTTCAAATTTCCTTTTTAAGAAAAGCATTATGATGAACACTCGCTATTTTTATTCGAAGTGGTTTCCGTTTTTCCCTTATTTAATGTATCGATGGCCGTGTAGCCACCTTCTTCTGAGTCGCTGAAATCGGAATTCGACTCTAAAAAAAGAGATGAAAAATTTTGAAATAATTAAATTTGCAGCAACAAATCTGCAGGTGATATTTTAGTTAAAACAACTAACGCCCTGTGAAGTATACAGCTATTTTGCAGACAATGGTCTGTGGGTGATATTTTAGTCAAAACAACTAACACCCTGTAAAGTATACAGCTATTTTGCAGACAATGGTCTGCGGGTGATATTTTAGTCAAAACAACTAACACCCTGTAAAGTATACAGCTAATTTGCAGACAATGGTCTGCGGGTGATAATTTAGTCAAAACAACTAACACCCTGTAAAGTATACTTTATTTCTTCTTTTCCTTCTTCCTTCTTCTTTTCTATTTTTACTACTTCATTTTTCTACATATGACCATTATACATTTAATCTGTTATTTCAATTGTTTTCGGTTTTAGCTTTACTTTTCGTTCTAGGATATATATATTAGTTAATAAGTTACAGGCCTCAACAGCTTCGAAACTTTCGTTTCGAAAGCTGATCCCAAGTCATTTTAATATCAAACATAATGTTATAAACTGTCGAGCCATTTTTGCGGGTGACATTTTAGTCAAAACAACTAACACCCTATACAACAGACATCAATTTCTACAGACAATAATTTTTTAATTAAACTTCTTTCCCCTTCTGATAATTCTCAGATCATTTGTTTAGAATTAAACATATAGCCCAAATATTTCACCTCCTGTCTAGGCGCAAATATATTTTTCCTTATTTATGATAAACCCTAAGGACTCTTAAACTGCTTTGGCCCCTGTTATGGTTATTCACAATTTAGCTATCATAAAATCGTAAATATTTTCATCTATTTATTGCTTTTTGCTTACTACGTGTAATTCGGTAGGTATCCGAATTATATTATATAACACGGTATCGAGAGTTTTAGCATACTTAGTCATACGCCGACAGCGCGTAAGTTGTAAAGAGTTTAATACAGTAATTTGGGGTGCTTAATTAATTTTCGTCGTTTTATTTTAAACCCGAGTGATTACACTCGTCTTAAATATTTAACGACTGGCCTAAGGAGTTTTGTAAAAAGTAAAGATGTTATATTTGACCAAATGGTACACAATTTAAATTCCTATGTGATCTTTAAAATAAACCCTTAGATATGTTTTATATTTCCTACTGTAATTTTATCAGCGCAGCGGCCCAGCAAATGCGGAGTAAGCATTCTACGCGCCGCCCGTACCGCCTCGCAAACAGTTTTTAGCTTAGCAGTATGACTAATGCCCGATGCGTAGTTATTTATCGTGTTTACTTATGAAAGTATGTTTTCTTTGACAATACAGGCGTTATCCTTTGACACTATCAATAGGCAAAAGGAAGTATGCATCCTGCAAATCTATTTTGCTATATATAATAATTCTTGGAAATTAATTTGAATGCTTTACGATAATCCTCTAGACAAACAATGATTTGTAGGTGATATTTTCATCACCATGTTATAATTCAAAAAGATTTAATTACCTAAAAATTATGAATCACGGACTTATGTTTCCCAACTCGTCAGCATGTCTTCTCTTTCCACTTATTTTCGGCATCGCACTTCGCACTAAATAAAACGTACTGCACGTGACGGCACAATAAAATGAACTGATGGATATGGCTTGGTACAGGGCCGGCCGGGGTGATTGTTTACTTATCACATTCTTAAAACTCTGTGCGCTGACAGGACATAAAATGAGACCTACCAACTATCTGTCATAGAAGGACCTAGAAGCGAAGAATAATTCTTGTTTAAGTCGTATAAGACTAAAAGAATCATGAAAAACTATTAATTATGTATCTAAAATTTAAAGAATTAGTTAAATATACTGCAAGATGAATTAAATATTTCAAGATTAAATATTAGCACTTACCCGTCGAGCGTCGCACAAAGATAAAACAACCTCGCTTTCAAAATTAAAGACGTCCAACAAATTATGCTTTTCGATGTTTTAATTGGATAATTTATATCATGTGACTACCACTATAGGGCACGCGGCGTCAAACCAGTAGATGTCACTACTAAATATAGTAATCTACAGGGAAACAAATCCACAAATTGTAGGTATAAAACAGCATACCTGTGCTTCTTAAATAATTACTTGCACGAAATATACCCATTCGCGAATAGATGTAACTGGCAACTCAAATTCCAAACATCGAAAATAATTCGTAATTGAACTGAATTTAGTATAGCGGAATAAGCTAATATTTCCGTTACAACGGATTGTACTTCTGGGGCTGAAGCACCCATTCGTGTTATGTTTCTTGGTTCCATGAAGATCGTACGAGTAGAGTACCGCATGCTGCAGCAAGGCTAATAATACCAAGGGTCAAAGGTACCCGGTATTAGATGAACATCGATTATGCAAGTTTTTAAAATTATCTTTAAATTCTCTTTATTTTAATTGCACATTTAATGTGCTTGTATTCTCGTACAGGAAATTAACCCTATTGATATAAAACTAAACATCGTGTCTTAAAAATTCATTGGCAATAACTTCACTACATTTTTATTACTTTATATATTTGAATCTGATTTTTGAAAAGTGCTCTATATTAAAATATTTAACTATTACAAATAATTTATGGGAAAATGCCTGGTTCCTTATTACCGAGCCACATGTCTAGCCTAGAATAGCTAACATCTTCATTTACTAATGAACATATTGTGCTTTTAGCGTCACAGTATTGTTATGAAAGCAGCGTAAACAGATATTATCCAGTCACGCCTATAAACTTGTTATAATGGATCACAGACGCGACCGTAAATTTGCTTTCACAAACGCCCTTTCTGATAAACGCAAAAAATATAATTTAAGCAGAGCTTGACCCCGTGCCAAATAAAAAGATTTATTTTGACGTTTTAATGAGTATACAAATTATGAATATGCATGAGCTTTATCATTCAATCTAGAAAAAGTTCCTCCAATATACTAGGTCACCAGCAAGTTCCTTTCAAAAAGCTCTTATTCGGAGGCAATATATTTATAGAATATAATTATAATAAATAATATTGCCCTGCAGGGGACAGTTATCCGGTAGCGAATGCCAAGATTAAAATTGTATGTAAGTAATTTCAATTTCTTTTCATATCTTGTTGAATTTGAGTTTATAACTAAGTAATTGAAGTTCAAAAACATATATTTTCTTCACATACCGTTAAGATCGTCAGATTTCTCCAACTTTTATAAAAATTCAAATGGTAACGATTTTACATTCCCACGGTATTTTCTACATTGTCCCATAACACCAACGCTTTTATTATTTTACTGGATTATTAATTTTAGGTTAGATTTACTTAGTTAGAGTTAGCGTTGATTTTTTCAAGCAAATATATATTTCAAATATCTTTGGTTTAACGAAGTTACTATATTTTTAGGGGAATGGAATGCAAGCCGGATTAACTTTCTTATTTTACGAGCTATTAACTTCATTCTTTTTCGTAAAATTTAATTTAAATATTCTAAACTCAGTTCAATAAAATATTTCGGCGCGAAAAGCCGGGAAATCGGTTTTCACATTTTCCGTAGTACTCGCGCGGTACCGGTCGAACGTCGCGATCTCCGTGGCAGCACCGTCCCCACTCATCGGCCGGCCGATAACGTGATCCCCCACTACGCGTCGGGTTAACAAAACCGGGCTGCATCGCGCGGAACAGGCAGAGCCCACCCGTGTTCTCGAAGAAGACGTCGCCAGCCAGCCAGCCGCCTAGCCCAGCCCAGGCCAGAGGAAGAGGACCACCACTACCGCCAAGCTGAGCCAGAACCACGCCGCTTCCTGCAGGTCGCCGCCATGACAGCCGCCTTCAGCAGACCGCCATCGTCGCCGCCTCTCTTTTCCGCTTTCGCTGCTGCTATATAGGTATTACTGTAGGTATATCTCTCTCCCTCTTGCACTACACTAAGCTGGTCTCGGTTTTCCATTCCGATCAGTTATTCTTTCACTACACACACACTCTCTCTCTCTACACTACAAGCCGGCTCTACCTCACACTCAACCCACCTTCCTCCATTCCTCATCTCTCTCACCCCCTTACATTACACAAGCTGGTCTCGGTTTTCCATTCCGATCAGTTATTCTTTTACTACACATGCTCTCTCTCTCTACACTACAAGCCGGCCTCGGTCTTTCCATTCCGGTCGGCTCTATCTTTACAAGCTCTCAGTCTACCTACCCCGTTCCTTAACTAGCCTACCGCCTCCACGACGACGTAAAATCGTAGTGGCGAAGCACGACCGGAAAGC
The DNA here is from genome assembly GCA_016904865.1 of Pissodes strobi. Lineage (NCBI taxonomy): Eukaryota > Metazoa > Arthropoda > Insecta > Coleoptera > Curculionidae > Pissodes > Pissodes strobi. Next base: position 140,690 of record MU184401.1, on the reverse strand, counting down.
AATGACGTATCCGCGCACGCGTAATCCGGGATTTATTTTTCATGTATGCAGGAAGCCTCGTCAGGTCGCTTATTAATGTCGCACCGTATCCTACGTACCGTCGTCATCCTTATTTTTGTTATGATCCGAACCTTAAAGCTATCGTCGCATGTTTCCGTATTCTTCTAAGCATCAGGCCGCGTATATCCATGCCCTTCAGGACCAAGTCAGAGGAGCTACGTTGGACCGTCAGTCGAGTGCCTGTCCGTGGACTCGTGGATACCGTAATCCAAGTAGCTTCGTCGTAACAGTACCGTTCCTTAACAGTTGATATCGCGGCTCTGCTTCTCTTCTCAATGTCAATGTCATTCCGTTACGTTTCGCATACCATACCAATATTTTCGTTTCTTTATCTTTTGGGTTAAGCATAAGTCGCATTAGAGTAACTTTTTAGTTAAGAATTGATAGTTTAGGTTAACCTCAGTTTAGGTAGGTTGGATAAGTAAAGCATAATTCTTTCGTTGCAACGCTAAGTTAGGTTACCAGGGTGTGGAAGTCACCATTCTTTATATTTCCAGTTGGCAAATAGAGATGCTGTATTAGGTTTATTGTTGAAATTGTGTGTTTTCTTTCTAAATCCCTTCCTGCTAGTATTACGTTAAGTTAAGCAAGTGAATTTCTGAAAGCAGCCGGCAATCACGCAAACATTCAAGATTGACCCCTGGTTCGCCGTTTTTCCACTGTCTAAAAGCAACCCGGTGCGGAGTGGGCCCTCTACCACTATAATCCAGATGCGGTGGCGCCCGAGAACCAACCATCGGATGACGTAATGGTTAAACTAGGCAGTCCAATAGCATGATATGCAGAAGAAATAGCATAATATGCAGAAGCAAAGAAGCGCCTAACGAAAAACGCTTCACATTGGTTACTAGTAAACTTTAGTTAGTAAAATGTTCCACTTGAAGAATTTTTCGATCGAAGGATTATCCACTCGAACATTCTGTTTGAAGATTTTTCCTTCGAAGAATTTTCTTTCGAGGAATCACCAGGGAAAGATCCAGCTTACAGAACTTTTTTTTATGTTCGACACACACACACAAAAGAAGATCCTGAGGCTCATTGAAGAGGCGAGACATTTGTTTAAAATGGGCGACTCCGAACTTAACGTGCATTTAATTGAATTAATAGAAGAACATTCGTTTTTATATGATGGCAATATTATAGAGAGATCTTAACCGCGCCTACGTCCTTACCGCGTCTCTGCCACGTCCGCGACGCGTCGCCGCCCCATCTCTTCTGTGGGCGCCGGGACCAAGAGATCGCTGATATAGAGCAAGAACACTGTGGGAAAAACTCTGGCATTGACTTTAAATTCCTCCGAGAGATGTCCATTAATACCAACTCGGACGCTTCGATCTCTTATGAAATTGGAAGAAGCAATACTGGTGGTAGTCGGTCTGTCAATTTTCTTAACAATCCATCATGTCACACCCTATGAAATGCTTTGAATTGTAACGAAATATAAGTTTATTCCGTTCCACTGAATTCAGTTTTATTACCAGTGATTTTCGATGTTTGATATATGAATCGCCAGTGACATCTATTCGTGAATATGTAGATTTCTACATTGAGTAGTGACATCTACTCGGAAACATGCTTATCTCATGTAGTTGGTAATTGGAGAGCGTAGTACGATATTTAATACCTCTAATTTAAGCATTTAATTTACTATAGATTACTATATTTAGTATATATTGGGTATCTCTTTAGTATGATGCCGCGTGCCCCATAGTAGTAGTCACATGATATAAAATATCCAATTAAAACATCGAGAATCAGAATTTGTTGAACGTCTTGAACTTCAATAATCTTAATTTTTTTAGTGACCGTTCGGTAAAAATACCGATTTATTGGTGAATAATTTCGTCCCTCATTGGCCAAATTCATGTAATTTGATAGAGGTTTAATCCAAAATTACAGATAATGTAATTATTTCATCGTTTAGCGGTCACGCGCATTGTTTTACGTACTTCCATTTAAATTGAACAGTATTGTTTGGAAAATTCTTTGATCTTATATATTCCTGCGAAGGTAGTAAATTGAATTTTCAGTAGCATTTCCTCGAATTTTCCCCCATAATATTACTGGTTTCATATTTTTTCTTTTCAGGTTTATTTTATTAATATTTCAGTATATTTGTAACATCAAGCATAAAATTATTAGCACTTGCACTGTGCGTCTCAACACTGATGTATCGATATTAATTTGCATTTATGAGAGGTTAAGCTCACATGTGTAAATTTACCTTTTTTTCTTTATCTTTTATCTTAATTAATATCTTAATGCGAGATAGTGATTACCTTGTCTTTATCTTTAATTAATTGAGGTGTAATTACACTCAATTATCGTTTATATGCCAAGGGCCATATAGAAGAGTAATGGCAATTACTTATCTTGAGTACTCGTTTATAGCGAGGTTGTACCTCTATTTTTCTATCTATCATTAAATTCAAGTTATCTTTTATTTACATTTGCTTAGAGCCACTGTTTGGTACGTAGTTCCACCATTTTCTTTTGAATTTTAAATTTCAGTAATAATTTCTTTTGAATTTCATGTCTTAAAGTAAAGAAAAAGAATATCTGGGGTAACAGTAGCTATTTATAACTTTGCTTAACTAGGATTATTCATAAGTTTTGCTCAACTTAAAATTACGTAAGTTTTTGTTTATACCTGCTTTAACCAGTAAATTTTTAAATTGTTGATTACTTCCTCCTGTAAAATCGTCTAATTGAGGTCCACAGGATATTTCCCTGAATAATTTTTTAATTAGTGATATACATTGGGCTAAAATTAGGTTATTTTCTCTTCCATGTACTCAAAATTCCCGAATTGGCTAGAAAAAAATATCGGGCTTGTCAAGCATCACGTGTCCGTCCACGTCACTATAGCAAACCGGTAGAGGGAACAGATACTCGGCCAACCTTTAAGTCCTAGATCACCTCAAGTCAATTGAACTTGGGAGTAGGCAGAAGCAGGTTCCAGCTGAAGTCCCAATACGGTTGCATGGTGACAGGATAGTTGGAGAAGCTAAGTATTATCCAATCGGAAGAGAAATAAATTTGTAAAGACCACTGTAATCGTCTTACTTATTCATTCAATTTCTTTTAATCTTTTACATTAGTTTTAATTCTCATTGCTAGTCAATTTATTCAAAAGAAAAAACTGTATTTATAGATTTAATTTTTTTAAACTTCATCACTCATATTTGTAAATTAATCATAAAATTAATATTTTATTGTTTCAAAAATTACTTTGTTTACTTAATTGCAAGATCGAGATCTGTAAGATGCGCATTATAAGGGCAAATTTTTGATATTCTTATCTTTATAGTTATTGATCTTTAAGTGTTTATACTCACTTTGCATTGTCTCTCGGAACTCTGGCGCCCAAAATATAATAAATAAAAGATAACTCACCCCCTCAGGGAAAACGAATCTCATACTTAATTAAATTAAATAACTTAACTTTCGCTGCAAATTAGTGTTCAACTAAATCTATCCTTACAAATTGGCGACTGAGCTAGTATTTCATTATAAGTGACGCCCAATTGATCAATTCATCACAGAATATGTCTAGAGCCACTGCATGAGATCCGCCGTAACTCTCGATCGCTCTGGGCTCTGGTCCACAGATATGTCACGTAAGTCAGGAGAAGTCCCATTGATCTTTGCTTGTGGAAGCCATACTGGCGATCGCTTATGACTGCAGATTCGCATATTATTACAATCATTATCAAATTAATCAATAACATTTCACTTACATGGATATAGTTCTCACTACTTTCGTTTATATAATATGCTGATTATGAATGAAATTATAAAAAAAAGAAATACGCCACTGATACGAAAGCTGGCCAATCGCATGTCACAGTTGCAACTCACTCATTGTCTCTTGTGCAGTGTCACCGTATCATAGGTCTAAAAGCCTTGCTATCATGAAAATTTTATCCATTCTCGTAATATCTGAAAAGAAAAATATGTCTCTCATTTCTCTGTGATTCTGAGGCTTCTATACTTTAAGAAAAATGTACAGCTTTTCAAGGCGAAATAGGACAGGATTACGTCTTTGTGCTCCTTTTGTTGATAATGCTGGCAAAAGTTTGATTTTTGTAAAGGCATTTCAGGTGAGGTAAAGTTTCGGTAAAGTGGATCTGGATAGGTTCTATTTTCATTTTTATTTTAATAGCGTTCTCGTGTGGTCTAAAATAAGATGTCCAATGGTTCGAAAACAATTCGATTTGATTTTAGGGCTAGTTATGTTTGGAAGACCCACTTTTTATCCGTTATGAGAGAAACGCTTTATTATCCTCATTTTCTACAACTTGAAAGTATATAAATAATAACTAATGAAATATTGTTCATCTCCCTCAAAGTATGCAGTTAAAGTTGACATTGCGTGTATTATGAAAAAGAAAGAGATAAAAATATGCATAGAAAATTTTTTTCAATGAAGCACATTTATTATTTTCAATATTTAAAGGCAATATTGGGAAATACTTTTCTAAATTTTTTTCATAAATTCAGCACTTTCGATGTTCATTTCGGAGTTAAAGTTAGAAACCAACACGAAGCATCTCGGTTGGTTAAAAGATGCAAAACGTGAAATGTCGTCTTAGAGTAGCAATGGTTTGGAGAGAACCGAAAGACCATGCCACAAAATGTTATCTTTATCTTTGCCTCACAAGTATTAAAGGTATTGTAACAAAATCTAAACATACTGTGAAGTAGTCCAATTGATTATCGGTATTATGACCGGTCAAACATAATGATTAAACTCCTGTCTTAGAGCCACACGAATTTTGGACAATGGGTGAGGAAGAAGTGGACTCTTCTATTTATTTAGATAATAATACAAGAAACGTAAAACGATCCCTTATGGTTCTTACCAGAATGTTAAGCAAGGCCACATCTCATTTCACAGGGCGAACTCAGTGGCTTAGCTCGCAATGTACAGCTATCAAAACCGCATTCAGAACTTCTAGCATCTAGGAAGGATGGAATCTTCTTTACAGTGATCTAAGCTTTACTTTTTACCAAAAACAGCAAAAAGACCTCACGCATTGCTTTTTTCAAGAAGGGGATTTGATTGGCATACCGTTCAGATGTTAGCAAATTTTTTAAAAGCATTTGAACGGAAACAATTGAGTTGCGCCTATTCATTGATTCTTCTAAGTTTAGTTTAAAGGCAAAATTGTGCAACACGATTTTCTAGTATTTTAAAAAGGGAAAGAAATTTAGTTAATTAAAGCGAACCTAACACCGTGGGAGTCATGTTTACAATATCCCGGATCCAGACGGAGATCGTGGGCGCCACCAGTTCTGCCAGCTAAACTGGAAAAGCTCCGCTGATGTTATGCGGGGTTGCTAGACACGTTTAACTAAACAGTACGACACAAACTTAATTTATTGATTAATCTATTGGCTTCGTGATTTCTTTTTTACAATAAGAATTTTACATTAAAAATTTATAAACAGAAAGAAGAGGGAATGATCTCAAAAAAAAAGAACTATAAAGTAATTAATAAAAGGCTACAAATTGACGATTGTACAGAGACCAATTCTGTTGGTAAATTCGGTACTGTATGCCAAACCAAAAGATACTACTACCCGATGGTTCACTTACTTAAAATTAATGTAGATATATAGGCAAATATACAAAATTAAAAAAATGTATTTGTTGTTTTAAGCTTGGCCAATAATAATAAAATAATAAAAATAATAATAAATAATAATAAGAATGATACCAAGTAGTCGTCGTGAAGTGGAAAATCTAGTTTAAAATTAGACATTGTAAAAACCGCCATTTGAAAGGGTGGGCTCCTACCCAAGGAACACCTTAATTGTTACTGTAAGCTTAGCCGCAACTGTAGGCTTTTAGGCCAAGACTGAAAGTTCTCGGCAGAAAATTGAAAACCTGTAATAAAAAAAATAATAGGTAAATAGAAATAATGGAAAGTAGTCATTAGAATCAAGGCGAAGACGTGTCAGCAGGCAGTAAAAAAATAAATCCCAGAAAAATGTTACCTCTGATGTGGTTTTCAAACCCCTATAAGTCGATAGTGGAAACCACAAATCAGTGATCCAACTCAAAATCCCCAAAAAGGGTAGTAAAAAAGAAATTAACAAAAAAAATCGATATCAGACCACACTAAGCGGGCACTTGCTATTCTCTTTGGTTGAAATTAAAAAGCAGATATCTCATCAGTTTCAATAAATTTGCATTTCCAACTTCCAAGAAATTTAAAGGAAAAAACGTCAGATAAAAAAATATCGTGGTGCGAAGAGCCACTTTCGAAATGGAGAAATAGTCCTTACGAGAAATACATCTAAGATAATAAACGAGAACAAGTATCGTAAAACAACTGCGGAAGCAACAGCTGATGAGCTAAAATTAAATAGGAAACTTTCCCAAAAGAAATAAAAGAGAAATAGCACATTACATAATCAATCAAATATTTCAAAACTTATATCATGCAACTTTTGAGGATATAAATGTAAGGTAGGAATCTGAAAAAGTTCACAACTGTTGTTCTACAACAACAACAATAGTGTACTGTTGTACTTTTTTACTTTACCCTGGTTACAACTTACATTCCCGATTTAGACATAAATTTGGAATATGCGTTTTTATTCGAAGCGCCAGTTCGTGTCAGCGCGAAGAAACACTCGAACCGAACATTCTTGACGTCATGTGGCTCAAGTTCACTGCCAAGGAATTAACCAAGTTCATATTGTAACAAGCAAATTTTGGAGAGGCGACGTGCGACGTTCAAATAGGCGAGGACGTGACAACCCTGAAAGGCGACTGGCGCAGTAGTCATGGTGTTATATAATACGGGGTATATAGATAGATTGGAAATAAGGCGTAGATATAGTTATTGTATGAATAGCATAGCCGACTCATGGCGTTATGTAATTATGGTGACTATAATGGCGAAGCTTTAAGGTGTAAGGCGGAAATATTAGTGGCTGTAATAATATTGGCGAAATAAAACGTGTTACTAAAAATTAGTTGTTTACATATATAATTGTTATTTGCTGTGGAGAAGGGTGAAATACGCGATTTCGGCGAATTAAATCGCATTCACGTCTTCTTTTATTCGTGAGTGGCGCTATCACAAAAACTTTTAACAATTGGCGGGCGTTTGTTGCTATCCTTGACAGATTGACATTTGGCGATTTTTCAGACATTCACGATAAAAATAAACAAGTGTGTGCTAATTAATTAGTGATTGTTGTAAACATTGTGGCGTGTTTTAACTGTGTTTATTGGAATTGGTGTTTAAAAGGCGTTTTTCTAGTAATTGCCTATGGAGGAAGGCAGAAGTGACGAGTTAGATTTCGTTTACGAGCTTCAATTGAGCGACGGTGACCACGGAAGAGGCGAATCGGCGATGGAGGACGAAACAGCCTCCATGGTACATAAGCTGTTAAAAGGCGGTTTGGCAACTTGTATCCAGCAGATGGTGGCGGCCGAAATGGCAAAGGCCGCGAAGCAAAAGGCGGCCGTTGGTACTGGCGGTACCAAGGGCATCAGAAAAGGTGAAAAATCAGCTGAGAGCGTTCCTCAGGCTGTAGTAGAGCATGCTTGTAGCGATAAGGAGGACTCCGCTTGCAGTTTTGGCTGTATGGGGTCTTGGGCAGGCGGCGACATTCCTGACCCTTTCGATCCTGACAGTCAGGACTGTAACGTAGTCAGGTGGTTGAGCAAAATGGATCAGTTGGGCGATATTCATGAATGGTCGAACTATGAGAGAGCGTATTTTATGAAGGCGAAATTGCAAGGCGCAGCAAGGTGCTGGTTTAATCGGCTCTATGAATATGATCTCTCATGGGAAGACTGCAAGGCGGCTCTTAGGAAGGCGTTTCCTAGAGTGCATGACTTTGCTCAGCTGCTCAAGGAGATGATAACGAGGGTTAAATTGGACGGCGAAACCATGACCCATTATTATCATGATAAAATGGCGTTGATCGAAAGGTGCGGGCTTTCACGCACAAAGGCGCTTTCGTGTCTGATTGATGGTCTACCTCCCTATCTACAGGCGAATGCGGGGACTTTTGGTTGCTCTTCCCCTGGCGACTTGTATACTGGCGTTCTTTCTTCTTTTGACAGATATCAGCGTCCATCAATCTATATTGTGGAATTGAAGAGGCGAGAAAGTCCAGAATCATACGCAGGCGAAGGCGACGAAGATTTTGCGGTCTTCTGAGGCGATTATCAAATTGAGAGAGGCGTTTGGCGAATTTTGGGTACCCAAGGCGTATTATTTCCATATTTTCCGGGCTGGCGTTTACAAGCAAGGTGTTTGCTGACTTTTTGGCGAGGCGAGGTGTAAAACACCAAGGGTGAATGGTCAGGTTGAAATGTGCATGCAAGTCTGACTGGCGAGGTGCAAAGTGTGAATGGTCAGGTTGAAAGGTGCATGTGAGTGAGTCTGACTGGCAAGGCGCAAATGGTGAATGCTCTGTTGTCGAAAGGCGAGAGCTATGACGATTGAAGGTCCACACTTCTTTTGGGACAGCAAAAGGCGAGTGAGAACCTGACAGAGGCGTAAAATAAAGGTGATATTCGATAAATGGCGTAAGGTTGCAACTGCGGGCGAAACCCTTAGGGTAGGGGATTTGGTGTCATGGCGAAATCACAGATCGATAAGATCTGGTTGATTTACTGGCGAGTTAAATTAATGAGGGCATTAATTGTTGCAGGATGGCCGAATGTAACAAGCAAATTTTGGAGAGGCGACGTGCGACGTTCAAATAGGCGAGGACGTGACAGCCCTGAAAAGCGAATGGCGCAGTAGTCATAGTATTATATAATACGGAGTATATAGATAGATTAGAAATAAGGCGCAGATATGGTTATTGTATGAATTGCAGAGTCGGCTCATGGCGTTATGTATTTATGGTGACTATACTGGCGAAGCTTTAAGGTGTAAAGCGGAAATATTAGTGGCTGTAATAATACTGGCGAAATAAAACGTGTTACTAAAAATTAGTTGTTTACAATATGTTGTCCCTATCGCCCTCCGAACAATGCCACATTTGATTCAATACAATTCGACCACCTCAATTCAGAATTAATCGTTCTGGGATATTTCAAGGCCCATAACACCAACTGCCTCAAACATCACAATAAGACCGACAACAAAGATAGACAAACTGATTACTCAACATGTAGACGAACCTACTCGGATCTCAGAGAGGGGTGAATTTGCCGCCCTCCTAGATCTTTTTCTAACCACAAATCCTGACCAGTATACAATTACACTTGGGTTAGTTTGGGTTACTGCCACTGCCGCAAAAGGATCCACCATTGTCACGTAAAACCTGGCATTACAATGGTGCAAACTGGGAGGGTCTAAGAGAGCTCTACCTGGATTTTCCTTGGGGCGACGTCTGCTTTGGCACCGACGACCGGTCAGTCTGCTGCGAAGAGATTACGCAACTAATCACCTCAAGAATGAGAGCATACATTCCAAATTGCACAAAGTTATCGTCAAAGGGAAAGCCCTGGTTTTACAGAAGATGGTAGGAAACAACAAGCCTACAAGTACCGGCAGCAAAATCAGACTGCTGAAAGTCGCAGTTATTTTACCGTTATTTAAAAGAACCAGGAATATATTTTTGTAATGCCTCAGTGGTTCCAGGAATTTCTGGACGGTAGCAAAGGCAGTAAGTAACTTTACAAAAACGTCTTTTCCTCCTTTGAGGTACGAATGCCGCGTTACAGCAGCTACAGCTAAGGAAAAAGCAAACATGCTCGCCGAAATGTTTTCATCGAACTCTACCTTAAACGTCCCCCATGGCAAGGCCCTCCCCACCATATCCAACATCAACACTGCCATAAAAAAATAAGTTTCACCAACGTGATAGTCGTAAAATCCTCAAAGAACTAGATACGTAAATGGCATCAGGGCCAGTTGTACAACTGGAAACACCTAGAACGTCGCTTTACAAGGACCACTTTGTCTGACGCACTGCATTACTGTGGAACTCACTCCTAGGACACCTGTTTCCCCCTAAACCTTCAACTATTCAAGAACCATGTCAATCAACATCTTCGCGCACACACCGCTCGTCGAGTGCCAACCCTTTAGTATGTGTGCCGCTGTCATAAAAAAAAAACCGGCAACAGCCGAGCCGGTGAGAAGATGGAGCCACGAAATAACCTCAAAATCTACCAAAACATAAGAAAGGAAAACAAACAATTGCCAGTTGAGAGGAAATTAGAAAATATATAAAGGAAAACCACGGGGAAATATGTAAGGAATATGCCCTAAATCACTAGTGCACCATGATATGGAACAACAATCAGCAAGTCTTAAAAGAAATGAAGCAAAAGGTACTAGCCTTTTTTATTGGAGAGTAAAAAACTTAAATATTAATTAAAAAATATTTTCAAATAAATAGGAAATAAGGAAACAGCAACGGTATCTCAATTCGATTCAATGACCACAACAAGTTAAGATCATAATAAGCTCGAGATTACAAGGGAGATATTCAAACCGAAAGTAATATGGATATTTAATTAACTCAGTTCTTAAATACAGAAATGTAAGTTAATATAATTAATGCAATATAAATAAACAAAGGTAAATTATTATCAGAATTATTCTTATTTTAGTCGATAGATGAAACCTAGACGTGCCAATAGATTATGACAATAAAATATACGCAGTCCCAAAATGCTGCAGGCCAGCATAAGAAAAGGATGATCAGAATAGCCACCTACTTCAACAAAAGTGATATAAAAGCCAATACGTATTACGTATTTTATGTTCAACATTAATAAATACTGTAACTGTAATTCAACTAGACTTTTTATCAACAAATCGAATCAATAAATTCATAATTGATTAATGAAGAGGTTAATACTCAATAATTTATACCACAAAATATAATAGCTTTTGTTTTACAAAATATAAAAAATGTATATCTAATATTTTACAGCGGCAAAATCGTAATATTACAAATGGTTCACCAAAAGTGAGAGACTTTCTTCATGCTTTGCCACAGGGTTATACCAAATATCGTCATTAATACAGAAACAGTGGCCACTACGTCAGGAACTAACTTCGGTACTAAAAAGCACTACCAGTGAACAACTAGTTCATCCCAAAGAGTTATTATTTCCACCTCTACATATTAAATTGGGAATGAAAAGTAATGAATCGGAACGGAGGATATTATTTCTTGTATCGAAAGCAAAAATGTTCAAGGTGAAGCAAAAATTAAAGTGTTCACATTTAGGGTTTCAACAATAAGGAAAATAATGAAAGTGGAAGTGTTTGACAATGTGCTAAGTGAAACGGTATTACGAGCTCGAAGAGCCTTTACATTTTCGTGAAAATTCGTAAGTTGGCAATTAAAAAGATATTGTAAGGGAACTATTTAATGCTTATACAGAAACAAGCTCAAACATATGTCTCAAAACTTGCTTTCCAGACTTTCCTATCAATTTCTCCCTCGAAAATTCATTGCTAATAAGTTATGAATATGGGAAACGCTTCCACCAAGACATTTCGGCCATGGAAAAAATATCTCAAGGCAAGCGAAGTGTTAATAGCTTACTTGTTGATTTTAGCTGGGCATTGTTAAAAGATACTCCATAAATAATAACATCCTGGGGAACATTAATGATTAATAATACAACAACAATGTTTTATAGTAAAAAACTGAGGCCTTTCTCGGATTTTTCTGCAAGTTTTACATAATAGATAATATGTTTTGTCTACGTCAGAAAAATAAGTTAATTTCTGTTTACCAGTGACTTGGTCAAAACAACTTGTATATCGATAAAATTATTTTAATGAAACTCTTAATGCAGGTTTATTTGTCTCGTGAAAAGTGCGTCCTTTTAGTAAGGGGTTCGCAAACTGATAAGGATCGATTTTTCAAACTGCGAAAACATTTCAATTTTGTAAATGTACAAGAAAAACTTCCTAAATATACAGATAGATTGTGGAAACTGCAGCCACTTTGTCATATACTTTAAAGTCGTATGATAGAACTGAATTTGAAAACAGCTATGTGTATCGATGAGCAGATGAAGCCAAATAAATATAAAGTAATATGTCAAGGGGAAGTTTAGCCCATGAGTTATACAATTATTTGCTTTATATGACACCAGCGACGTTATATATGACTACATCATACATCAGGGATCTACTACGGAACGTAATACTGATCATCAGGAATTAAGCTTTTGGTTAAGGAGCAATCTCTATTGTCTCAAAGATAACTGAATGGATCAACAAAAAAATTTACAATTATATTTTGACAACTGTTTCTCTAATTATATTGCTCTCCAGTATTAGAGAAACAAAAGTATTTATGTTGCTGATACCGCACGAATAGAACGTTTCAAAAATCCCTCTTTTTTCTAAAGACTCTGAGATGCAAAAGCACGATCACGGTACTGCAGAGATATTATTAGTAAAAATGGAGAAGTTATTCTTTCAATAGGATTTGAAAACCACGGTTTCTAATTGCATGAGTGCAAAAGATGAGGTGAATTATCATAAATGTTCCTCGCCCAGAAATTATCAGAAATTATAACGTACATAAAGTGGTTTATAATATAGCTATTTGTAGAACTAATATTCGGTCATTTAAATAGATCCTTTGAATATTTACTCACACCATAGACATAGCTTGCACAAATAGATGGCTTGAATATGAAGCTTCAGCATTAGGTTTTATAGTTTTACTTTAAATGAGAAAAACGGGGCTTGAAAGGTTAAAGCTGTTTTTAGTCAATAATATGTTGAAAAAAAAAAAACAAAAATAGACACTTCTAGTTTTTCCGACGTGGACATAAGGCTTTTGGTACAGGTGGTGCTTTGATGACGAGGAATCTCCAGTAATGCTTTCAGGCTGTCCTGCGTTGGATAGGTGCGGAAGATGCGTATTGAACCAGGAGACCATAAGAAAAAACCAGTTGGGAAAGCCGTGTGCTTTCGCTCTAGAGGTCTGGCTGCCGGTTTGGACTGGTAAGTGAGTGGGCGCACAATGAGTCTAGATTGGTGACTTACGTGCAAAGGATCGCCCGTCCGCGACACAAATAATACACTCAAGCCCAGCCAGGCACAATCTATTTTAGATGTATCAATAATTCCACAAAAGTTTTAAGAACACAGAGCAAACCTTACATAACAACAGTATATTTCTGGAATAAATTGCAAACATTTAGAGAACTGTATCGCCATCTTCCGATTTATTTAGCAATTATAAACTTTGTTAACAATAGTGAAGATAGTAATACTTAGGACTTTTCTCATGATTAAGCGGGGAGTGACGCTCCCGTCATTTTGAGTTTCCATGGGATATGGCCCATCAAATCCCATCGTCCCCCCCAGGCAGGAGAACACCGAAGTACAAAGTCTGGAGCTGATCAATGACAGTTTGTGACAAGAAGGGCTGCATTGTATTGGCTGGCAGGAACGTCAAACTGATGAGAGCAGTTTGATTAAGGAAAGTGACGCCCCCGCCATTCCGAGTTGCCATGGGATGTGGCCAATCAAATCCTATTGTTCTCCCCCAGGCTGGAGAACATCGAAGTACAAAAGCTGGAGCTGATCAATGACAGTTTGTGATAAGAGGGGCTGCATTGTGTTGGCTGGCAGGAACGTCAAACTGGTGAGACGAGTTTGATTACGGGGAGTGACGCCCCCGCCATTCCGAGTTGCCACGGGATGTGGCCCATCAAATCCCATCGTTCTCTTCCAAGCTGGATAACACCGAAGCACAAAGTCTGAAGCTGATTAATGACAGTTTGTTACAAGAGAGGCTGCATTGTATTGGCTGGCAGGAATGTCAAACTGGTGAGAGCAGTTTGATTACGGGGAGTGACGCCCCCGCCATTCGAGGTTCCACGGGATGTGGCCCATCAAATTCCATCGTCCTCCCCCAGGCTGGAGAGCATCGAAGTACAAAGCCTGGAGCTGATTATTGACAGTTTGTGACAATAGGGGCTGCACTGTGTTGGCTGGCAGGAACGTCAAACTGATGAGAGCAGTTTGATTACGGGGAGTGACGCCCCCTCCGTTCCAAGTTGCCACGGGATGTGGTCCATCAAATCCAATCGTCTTTCTCCAGACTGTAGAACACTATGGTACAAAGTCTGGAGCTGATCACTGGGGAGTGATCCAACAAACCTCATTTTTACCCGTCAGACTAGGGACCGCGAAAGAAATGAGTCTGAGGCCGATGCTGCCAGTGGAAGCGGCGCTAGGTGGTAGATGCATACGTCTCCTCGCATCATCCGGTGAAAGACCACCCCACCAGAAATGGGAAGCGCTAAGTGGTTTTCCCAAATCACGTTCCGATTCCGCGCTGGTGGTCATGGATTCGTCAGTAGGAATATATGGACATGATGGTGCTCCCAGGATCAAAATATTCCGGCCATTCGAATATCCAGGCGCTGGGTGGCCCTGGGAGCCCCCTTCATTCTGCATTTCACAGAGATCAAAGATACCGAACCAATTTAGAATAGATTTCTGCAACATAAGAGGCTCAAATACAAATATAAATTCGGTACACCAACAATAGCCACACAAGCAAATACACCACACATGCTAGCCCTTACAAAAACACAAGGATGTTCTACAACAACAACAGTAAACTACCCCTATCCTGGTTACGACTTACATAGCCACCTTTCATGTCCCCGCGATGAAACATTGGAACCGAACAACCTTGAAGTCATGTGGCTCAAGTTCACCGTCAAGGGATTAACCAAGTTTATATGTTGTCTCTATCGCCCTCCGAGCGATAGAGCCCACCAAAGCTTTTTTTTAACACTAGCTACCACTTTTGACTCAATACAGGTCGATAGCCCCAATTCAGAAATAATCGCTCTGGGAGACTTCAATGCCCAAAACACCAACAGGCTCAAACCTCACACCAAGACCGACAACGAAGTTAGAGAAGCTGAAGCATTTGCCATCAGCTGCGGGCTTACTCAGCATGTAGACGAACCAACTGGAATCTCAGACAGCAGCGACTTCACCGCCCTCCTGGATTTTTTTCTAACTACCAATCCTGACAAGTACACAATTACAGTTGGTCCGCCATTAGGTACTTCCGACCACAAACTTATTACAACAGTTTGTGAATTACCACTCATACAGAAGGATCCACAATTGCGGCCTAAAATCTGGCATTACAATTCTGCTAACTGGGACGATCTAAGGGAGTTCTACCTATATTTTCCTTGGCTCGACGACGTCTGCTTTGGCACTGACGACCCGTCAGTCTGCTACGAAGAGATCACGCAAGTAATCTCCTCAGGAATAGAAGCATATATCCCAAACTGCATCACGTTACCATCAAAAGGAACGCCCTGGTTCGACAGAAGATGCGAAAGAGCTGTAGGTATGAAACCGCAAGCGTACAAGTACTGGCAGCAAAATCAGACCGCTGAAAATCGCAATTATTTTGTCGAAGCGAGAAACGAATGCAAACGTGGGATAGACGAAACGAAGGAAAAACACAATCAAAGGATCAGGAATAAACTTTTGCATTGCCATAGTGGTTCCAGGAATTTCTGGTCGGTAGCAAAGGCAGTAAGTAACAACTTTGCAAAAACGTCCCTCCCACCTTTGACAGACAAACGTGGCATCACGGCGACTATAGCCAAGGAAAAAGCAAACATGCTCGCCAAAATGATTCATCGCACCCTACCTTAGACGTCCCCCAAGGCAAGACTCTCCCCACCATCTCGAACATCAACACTACCATGGCAGAAGTCAAGTTTCATCACCGTGATATTCGCAAAATCCTTAAATAACTAACTACGCAAAAGGCATCAGGACCGCACGGAATACCTGCCATCGTGCTAAAGAACTACGCCAACAAACTAACACCCGTTTTTTCCAGGCTTTTTCTGTGTCTTACGGAAAAGGGATTTACCCATCCTCTTGGAAATCGCTCGAGTGCAAACTGTTCCGAAAAATAAGCAAGAAAACCACGCCCTCAAACTATCACTCAATTGCCTTGCTTCCAATAATCTCCAAAGTCATGGAACGTGTAGTCAATCAGCAACTACTCAAGTACCTCGAGAACAACAGAATAATCAGCGATGATCAATACGGCTTTCGCAAAGAGAGATCGCAGATACATTGGCCTATGTCACTCATATATGGAGTAAGGCAATTGAAAACTACGGAGAGTCTCGAGCGATAGCGTTGGATATTTCAAAGGCATTCGACAGAGTTTGGCATGACGGACTGCGCAACAAACTGCCGTCCTTCGGACTGCCAGCCTCGGTCTGCAGCTGGCTCGCCAGTTTCTTTAAGAACCGATCACTGCAAGATGCATTTGATGGACACATCTCAGACACATTCACCATCATCGCGGGCATGCCTCAGGGCGCAATACTTCCACCAACTCTCTTCCTCATCTATAATAATGACCTGCTGATCGAAACGAATAATCCTGTTTACAGTTTTGCAGATGACAGTACCCTTATCTCCCACTTTAGTTCAGAAAAACCCTTACCAGCGACAGAGACTCATCACCGCAGACAGGAGCTGATTACAGCAATAAATCAGGACCTGTAGAAAGTTCAAACTTGAGGAGACCGAAATTTGGTCCACTTCAATGTAGCAAAGACCCAAGCAGCAACGTTTACCAAGAGGGCCAATACAGCGGGCCCTGACATCATTATGGCAGGATCGACCATTTCTTCATCCTCGTCAGACGGACTGCTGGGTGTCTTGGTCAACAGCAATATGTCCTGGCATGACCATGTTGCTAGCATTGCAAAATTAGCACGTGTTTGCAACAGCAGCTGTGATGACCAATAACCTGCACATTTAAAGCAGACAATACAATGAATGAACTATTCAGAGGCGACTCTAAACAATTCATCAGAACAGATACAATATTTGTTTTACCAAATGAATCGATAACAAATCTGTGGTCATGCTTTCCACTGCCTTTGAAGAAAATCCTAAATCAATGGTCAAGGGCAGTAAATATTTACAAAAAAAGAATAACTGACGATGACGTTTATTTCTTTATGATGGAATATTACAGATAATTTATAAAACGAGTAAATGGACTTCCAGATTTATCATATACTTATTTGATTTGTCGATGGTTAACAGTTTTGTCGAATATAAACTAGACATTCAAGAGAAATGCAAAAACCTCTGGATGTATTCGACCATCTGCTGAACCTCGGGGAATACCTAGTTTTGGAACCCGAAAACGTCCATTCTCTTAGAAAAATCATATAGATTTGAAGAAAACGGTCCACCAAAAAGGAGTTTTCCTGCTCCAATGCTATGTTTAGACAAGGAAAATGATTGACTGGCCGGAAAATAATGAAATAACCGCGGAATATGACAATCGACTAAGGAATAAAGGTACACAATTTCGGATTTACCCGTGTTTGAATAAGAACAAAAACTGTTTTTACAATTCCCATAACAAATGAGCAATTCATAACTATACACACTTTTTAATAATAGATTTAAATAATAACCGCACTATTGTGTTTACCATTTTTGGTTCCTACAGCTCACAATTTTGCATGTTCTATTACCTATTAAGCAATTTAAAGCAAACTGTGCTCAAATGTTTCACGTCGTTGTTAGATAGCCGAAAAATTGAGTCACGGTAGTGTAAGGGATATGAAACCACAAAATATAAAATATACGGATTTATTTTCGGCGGCCAAATTGGAAACCCCTTGGCAACCGTTATCCAAAAATTAGTCAAATAGTATAAAAAGTACTGTTATCAGCGGGCTATCGAAAACGAATCTATAAGCTTTAAAAATGTATAAAATGTTGCGACAATTTCCATGTTTTTACAGGCGCTCAAATTCGAATATAAATCAGTTATATGATATTTCGTAAATTAATAATTTTATTGAAGAACCAAAAATAAAAGTTACACTTATTTGAGTACGATTAGGAGGTCTTTGCGGCCGGTATTTTTAACCAGTTATTATCAGTACACTCTATTGTGTAAGCCCTATGATATTGACTTCTTTGCATAATAATATTGTGTTACGTCACCTAATTATTATGATAATCTAGAAAGGCGTTTTTTAAAGCTGCTGACTGTATACCTGGAATGATTTATAAAGGAAATTTTTATAAAGACTCGAAAATTTATTCCTGGGAAATATTCTGTCAAATAGTTTTTATTCTCGGAATAATAATAAATATGAACAAAGTGTACGAATGCATAAAACATTTCTCCTACACAATCAAGGATTCTTAGAATAATACTTTACTAATGATATTGCGTCATATCTATAGAAATGAAGGTGCAGGAAACAGAAAATAAATATGCCAGAAAATTGTCATAGAACTTGCTCCCGCTAAATTATGTAATGCAAATTCAGAGAAATCTGATTGTGAAAGCATTTAAAGTTAAGCATTTTACTTCAGCGCGGTCGGAACGCGGGTGCTGCTTCTCAGAGAAACTAAATGTCAATAATGTGATTATTCTGCTTACTAAAATCTTATCAGATTAAAAAACACTAAAAATATCTTTTCCGGTAATCTAGATCGGAATTCTATCTGAAAGTTATTTCTAGGAATGAAGCTTTGCAAATGCTTCTTCGGCGGCTCTAAGTGTATGACCTGGAATTCAGAGCATAGAATCCGAGACGACCTATTGATCATACACAATGATGTGATAATGCGTACTATGTGCTCTCAGCTTGGTGACCCAAAACTGCAACCAGTTGCCTTCTAAAGGAGAGAACGCATTAGGCGTTCGCGGTCCTGTCGCATCGCGAACCGTTCTGGGCTGAGCTGATCGCGGTCTCCCGAGATTTTTTGGAAAAGATCGGAGGAGAACGCGATGTGAGTTAGACGAGCTCGAGAATGTCTAGTGCGAATGCATACATTATAAAACATGGAAAGGAATTTCACCGCGCGCGGTCACGCCTAATATGTTATTTTACTGGAAAACAACTTAAAGCTCGTAACTAAACAAATATAAACATTTAGAGTATTTAATTCTGTCGGTGCTAGAATAAAGACAATTTCTGTCGGTGCTAGGTATCGACTTCACACAATATAAGAATAACAATACTTATAAAGACTAAAGAACTGCATAAACAATTATATTCCTTACATTGTATACACTGTAAGGTTATAAATATAACCTTGCAGCTAAACACAGTTAAATGTTTGTTAAAGTGCCTACGGAACCACTCAGTAAGAGTTTGATTCACTGAGATAACGTTGAGATGAAATACAGTAATATGCAAGTAATAATAAAAGAATTAATATTGCCAATATCCACAATGAGTTACTATGTACAATATATTCACCAATTGACGAGCAACGTTCAACCGTTGAGCAGTTTATCTTCAAACACAGGGAAAGTCACTTAAAACACTTACTAAGCCTCTCCTTAGCTTCTCTATACAATGTAATTCAACTTCTTGTAAATAAAAATGACTCAAGTTGGAGTGAATTGAAAATATACAGTAATATGCATAAATAAATTCTGTTGGTAGCGCTATGATGTCGAGAGTTTATTTTACCTTGCAGAGTAATTTGCACTTGAAAACATCACACTGTATGATGCTTTTGTAGAAATGCGGTTTTAATACACGCAACAAAATGGATTATAACACGCTATGCTGGTCGCATAGGTAGGCTACACTCCGAGAAATGGAATAGCATTCATGAAAAACTTTATATTATAATAAAGCAGGGCGAATATTTTCCGAGTGCCTAAAACGCCGTTTACCTTTCGCCTTTTGAGAGAGAGTGACTGTAAACGAGTGAGTTTACTTACATGGCCGAGTAAGTATAGTCTTACTTATGTGAGAATGAGGGAATATGGTCGAGTACCACGGGAAACGCGGACTATCATATCGTGATTTACTTGGGAGAGAGTCGGGGAACAAGCATTCCTTGGTTGAGGGTCATGGGGAGCGCGGACTATCGCGAATTAGTTGGGAGAGGTTCGAGGAACAAGTCTATTCAAGAAGGTTGGGACGCGTTCTTTCTCCGTTGGCGCGTGAACTTACCCCCACTCCCGAAATATACCTACCGTAGAGAGCAGATATTGTAAATATATGAAAGTTATACAAAAACTTAATATCACCGGTTGTCTAAATTAAAATTATGACTTTTAACTCCACCCTGCTCGAAATCAGCTGACTAGTTTTAATAAAATTCGATTATTATAGAACGGAATTTTAGGAACGCTAAATTGACTGTTTCTGATAGTCGCTGTAGGAACCACTGTGATTGGTCAGATGCGTTTCTGCTTGTAGCTGAACCTAGCTTGTGTTTTGAAATAAGTAGATTGTATGGTTCGAAGCAGTTCTGCCTCTAGTTAAACTGACGATGAATAAACGTTGTGACAAGAGATGACGCTAAGAGTGTGGCCGCGAGTTTTTAAAGGACATTATTTGGAATGCGATACACAGTGGCGTGGAATATTCATATAATACGAATTAAATTGCTAGATTTGAAAACATCTTCAAATGATTTTTGAACACGTATCGTTTACTTTAAAGTTGACATTAAAATAACACTTTATTTAATGAGGGGCCAATTGACGGGCAGATTGAGCGTATTATATAAGATAGTAATTCAATAATCTCTTATTTAGAATGTTGCCTATATGAAAAAATTGTAATAGAATAAAATTAACATTTTTTTTTTGAATTATTAATTGCTAGGTTGTATAAAATGTCTATTTAATGTTCTTTATCCAGAGTAATAAATTAAAAAAATCTACAAATTGTCGAGCTATAAAAAGACATCAACAAACAGGAAATTTAAAAGCAATGCTAAAAGCTGGATGATCTAAAACAGCCACTACAGATGACAAGAAATTGAATATCTGATTATCATTTGAAGAAGTCCTCAAATCTCTATAGCCGAACGGAAACAACTACAGTAAGTACGTCTTCACTGCACATGGTTTTGAAGCAAAAGAAAATTGAGCCCTATAAATTAATGCATACTCAAGAACTTTCGTGTTTTCTGAGATCATGATGAATAAAATTAATAATTGTTCGAACTTTAAAAACCAAATACTGTTTAGTGATGAATCGACTATTTTTTTAAATAGGTTTTATTATACGTAATTGTAGATTTTGGAGTAGAACTAACCCTCACTGGATGAAAGAACTATATACGCAGCATCCCCAAAAGCTCAAGGTTTAGGCAGGGATTCTCGGCAATAAAATTATTGGGCCATTTTTTGTTGATGGAAACTTAACAAGTCAAAAATACTTACAACTCCTGAATAAAAATGTAATTCTTAAATTGCAAGAGTTGAACATTGACATCCATCAAATATGGTTTCAGCAAGATGGAACCCCTCCCCATTTGGCACCCGAACTTCGATAATTTTTGGGCGAGGTATTTCCAGAAACGTGGATTGGACAAAGAGTATCGATTGAATGGCCAGCATGCTCCCAGAATATGATCCCCATGAACTTTTTTATTGGGGACATTTAAAAGATAGGGTATACATTAACAGATCACTAAGTTTACTTACCAATTGAGAGAATTAATTCTATACGAATCTAGTCTTATTACTCCAGAATTGTTAAATAATATTTTAAGTGAGTTTTATGACAGAACATTATTAACAGTTTATACATTAAGCCTTTTATTTGCTCCAGATTCTTCACTTTAAAATATTATGCTTTGTTTTTTGATCAAACTGATGGAAATTTAAAACTAGTTATTGTAAAGTCATAGAAATTTCAACACGACAAATCGAATGGGCTAAGAATATATTATTACACTGTATTTAAAAAAATATATATTTGAGAGCTTTATCGGAAAAACTATAAAACTGGCAACGTTACAATTATTATTTTTTGCATCTGGCACTATTATAAGTCCCCGTATACCAAACGTCATAACGCTATGTTATGCCTGCCGTTGCTGAGATGCTTGACCGTAGGTACCGGCTATTTTAAATGAAATTGCAGTATTGCCATATCTATTAAAATCCATAGCAGAAAAATGTAACATTCTAGGATTACGAAAAACTGCCATAGCATCGCGTTTAAAAAAATATAAGTGAAGAGTAGTGGCTGTGTGCATGTATGAATCATACTAAATAAAACACTTTGTATTCCATGCAAAGTTTAATCCAAAAGGACTTCCTATAAAAGCATAACAGAGCGTTTTCGGAATAAGCCATCATCAGTGTTACTTGTCATTGGACCTAAAGAGCATATCGACGAAGATTAAACAAACAACACCAACAAACAATGGTCAAATCACAATTAAAAAGTCAAAAGTCACATTTTAAAAGGTAACATAATTAAAAGGACAATGCCCAAACCACGCTTTTCGTGGAACGACAAAATGTGTCGTTGAAGTTGACAGTTAAAATGTAGTTAAGAGCTCTATCGGAAGAACTATAAAACTGGGCAATTATTATTTTTAGATCCGGCATTATTAAAAACCCGCGTACACCAAGTTTTAAAACGTTATGTTACGCCGTTGCTGAGATATTTGACCGTACCGGTTCTTTTAAGCGAAAGTGCAGTATTGCATATTTTTGAAAATCCTAAAATTGAAAACACTTTGGTTTGGCAAACATTATAAGCGATAAACTACTATACCATTGTATTTTAAAAAATTTATATTTATCGGAAAAACTATAAAACTGGCAATTATTATATACATATCAGGCATTATTAAAAACCCAGAGAGATATTTGATCGTACTGTTTCTGAGTGGTTCTTTTGAATGAAAATACAGTATTGCCATATCTTTTAAAATACGCAGAAGCAAAATTTAATATTCCAGGATCGAGAAAACTTTTCTAACGTTATGTTACTCCGTTGCTAAGATATTTAATCGTACCGGTTCTTTTAAATGAAAATGCGGTATTCCCCTATTTTTAAAATCCGCAGAAGAAAAATTTGATATTCTAGGATTGAAAGCACTTTGGTTTGAGCAACATTATGTACGAAAAACCACCATAACATTGCTTTTAATAAAATATAGTTAGGAGCTTTATCGGAAAAACTATAAAACTGGCAATTATTATTTTTAGATTCGATATTATTGAAAACCCCCGTATACCAAATTTTATAACGTATGATACTCCGTTGCTGAAATATTTGACCGTACCAGTTCTTTTAAATGAAAATACGGTATTCCCATCTTTTAAAATCCGCAGAAGGAAAATTTGATATTTTAAGAATGAAAACATTTTGGTTAGTGCAACATCATATACGAAAACCCACCATAGCATTGCATTTTATAAAATATTTAGGAGCTTTATCGGGAAAACTAAAAAAATGGTAATTATTATTTTTGGATCCGACATTACTAAAAATCCCCGTATACCAAATTTCCTAAAGTTGTGTTTCGCCATTGCTGAGATTTTTACCGTACCGGTTATTTTGAATGAAAATTGCCATATCTATGACTAAACTTTGCTTTGACCAAAATTATTATTGTATGAAAATCTACCAGAGTATTGCATTTAATAAAATTTAGTTAAAAACTTTTTCGGGAAAACTATGAAACTGGCAATTATTATTTTTAGCTACGGCATTATTAAAAACCCCCGTATATCAAATTTCACAACGTTATGTTATCCCGTTGCTGAGATATCGTAGCTAATTGATTTGACCGTTCCGGTTCTTTTGGACTACCCTATTTACCTTAAATATTATTTTATAAAAAACTAAAGTCGTCGTCTAAGAACGATCTATCATGTGTAGGATTTCTATTACGAAATTATTTTTATGTGATTTCTACTATTAGATGTATAACATAACTTTATCTAAAATCTGGTAGGTCCTATACTAAACTTTTTATTAATAAATCCAGACCTGTATAGGTGAGTGGTACTATATTCTATCCCTCTAACTAAAAGTTCATACCATGTTCTGTCTCAAGTTTGAGACGCCCTTTTCAAGCACCATTAAAGTTCATAATATAATTGTTAATAAAACATTAATAACGTAGTTTGTTACAGATATATTTTCCGGTTTATTGTTTACGCCTTTATTTTTTTCCATGTAAAAAAGGTCCAATGTAATTTCATACTTTAACAAATTAGCAGGCCGCCTAAATTATATTATCCTATTATGTCCTTATTTTTCAACGCCATGGATAACGATTTGGTTATAAAAACCGGCTTGTGTTCACAAAAGCCACACTCTTAAAAGCATTTGTGCCGAAATTTATTTCCAGCCATTTTATGTAAATTCTCGGCCCAAAATCCCTACGCTGTCACCGGTATATAGATGCAAATAAATTCACTGATACGGCGATTAGATAACACGACAACGTGTTTTATTGTAATCTTAAGTTGCACACTCACACCGCCCCGCGACTTTAGTGAACTGGAATTACAGGGAATATAAATTGTTGACTATTTTTTATTTCTAGTGAAGTTCAGATCAATAACTAGACCTCGAAAAAGAATTGTTGGTGTAAAAATGTAGATTTATTTATATGCTTTCTTGGACTCTCTGGACTGGATGAGTCTGGCATGAAGCTGATGGGTAGTTGTCTATTAGACTGAGCACCGAAGAATTTCAATAAATCATAATTTGTTTCCTTGCTCCTATATTAAGCATGGAATGAAGCAGAATCACATTTTGGAGCCTCCAGTCTATCTAGATCGAAAAGAAAATATACGGGGTTAGTCGTATGTTAGGAAACGGCCAATGAAGTCTGCAACTGCTGATCAGAATTTAACGAAGCTTTGTATCGGCGCATATCAAATTGTCGCGAACTCAAAAATAATATGATGCCACATTTTTGCTTTTTTAGAAAATTATGTAATATTTCTTATTTTAAATATTATTCTATATATTATATTTTTTGGCAAAGAGTAGAGAAATGCTCTAGAGGGTGTTCACTTTTCGACACTTTTACTTGTACAGTAGGATAAAAAGATGTTTTTAGTATTTAATACAATTATCTATTTATTCGGATTAATTCCACGATAATTACTACAACTTAATTATTACAAACCAAATACTTACCATTCCTGACCAGCTTGACAATGGTCCAAACTATATATAAATATTTATATTAAATTTGAAAGCCATTCTACCTTTGCATCCCGCACCGCAACCACCGAGCATTAACTATATGATAAGAAGAACCACTCAACCGCGGCAGCTTTGATATGCATGTTCGGCGAGTGCTACAATGGAATCGTAATGTTTTGCTTCGCTGCTTGGTAACGATTGGCGGACTCTCGCCGCACACAGGTTGAATTTCAATAAGGCCAGAAACAATGTTTTCCTTTGCGGAATTTTTAAACAAATTTATGACAAAATTATTTATAACGCTCTAGTACCCTAGTCGGCTTTGAAAAAAAATGATTGATAACATTTGTATTGTTTGCAGCGCCTTGCCAAACTGACGTTATGGTTTGATATTAACGTTATTATTTTAATGAAACAAAAATTTTGATAAAGTTTGTAATCAACTGGCTATTTCAAAAAGCTATTAACGTTTTTAATTAGTTATTGATAATAATACTCAAGGTATGTAATAAATAATATTTAAAAGATTTTCATTTTTCTGCTTATTGCATAGCGTTGGTGACTTAAAATGTAAAAGATTGATATATTTATCAAATCAAAATTACAAAGTCGTAATATTATAATATATTTTTTAGTGATTTGACCGTATTTCCCACTGCAAATATACTGTAATATGTACATTACGATTCTGACAAAAGAGATCAAGATGAAAATGTAGCCCGAATTTGCTCCATTTTTTTATATTCAATTAAATTTTGGCGTTTTGGGTGATTTTAAAATTGGTTAAAGGGTTCGCACAATATTTTGACTAAATTTTTTAAAATATTTATTTTACAATTATAATTCCATAAATTTGTAAAAATTTCCGAAAAATTCTTCTTCTTCTCAAGTTCCATGTCCTTTCAGAACGTTGGTGACCATCATGGCTGTTCTTATCTTGGCAAGTGCCAGTCTAAACAGCGTCATACCAGTCTCGGAGATTCTTTATCTAGGATGTCTCATACCCAAAATATTCTAACTTCCTTTTTTTAACGGTGACAATAATCTCGGTGTTCTTCTGTAATCTCGCTTACAGCTTCAAGGCGTTTCATGTCTTCGCTGTTAAGTACCCAGGCTTCTACACCGTATAGGTGAGTAGAGAACACATAGCATCTCAGAAGACGGATTCTTAGGGGCAACCCCAGATCTCTGCAGCATAAGATTTTAGATTTTACTCATCTTCCTAAAAAACAGTATGAGCCTGTTCAATCCATGACCTTATTTCAGATTGGCTGTTAGCGCTACTTCTCAGAATATTGCCAAAATATTTTATTTAACTGCTGTAGCGTTTTGCCTCTAACTGTAATGTTAGTTGCGATATTAGGTTGTTTGCTGATCACTAACACTTTCGACTTTTTGATGTTTAAGTCAAGACCAGCCGTGGCACATTCTGAAACAACTCTGTCAAAGATATTCTGCAGATCCTCCTGACTGGACGCGAAGAGTACCGTGTCATCTGCGTACCGTAAATTGTTAATGACCTCAAAATTCTCTCGGAGTAAACATTAAAAAGTAGATGAGACAAGATGTAACCCTGCCTTACTCCTCTTTTGATATCGATTGCAGTTGAATCAACTCCTTCAATCCTTACAACAGATGTTTGATTCCAGTATAGATTATAGATAACACGAATATCTCTCCAGTCCAATATCTCTGAGGGTCTCTGTTAGTATGATATATCGGACACGACCACGAGCCTTTTGAAAATCTATAAAGCAGTCATATAGATCTACTGACATTGACGACTTCTCTGTGCAAGAACATTTATACCAAACAAAGCTTCTCTCATTGGGGATTTTCCCACTGATGTAAATTAGTTTGAAAAAGTCCGTTAGTATTTCTAGAGCCTTGCTCACGGAATTCCATCAGGACCAATTGCTTTACGATTTGTTGAGTGTTTGATGGTATATTCCACTTCGTTATATGTTATTCTGGGACCTTCATAAGTTGTTACTTAATAATGTACTTAAATAATATTTTTTTCTTTTTTTTTAACACGATAGTCCAGGAGATTACGTGATTTTTTATTTTAATGATTGCGATGACTGTGAATTTTAATTTTAATGATTAAGGCAAAGTAAATTAATAACTTACTTCTTATTTATGAAAAAAACTTGTTCTAGTCATACAAGAATAAATCTTTCATTATTTTTTATTTCTTTGCTTCAGATCGAAGTTGTTTAATTATAACGTATAAGCACTTGTTTGAAATACTTCAAAGCTTTCCCGGCCAAAGTAATAATACAAAACTTCTTAAAATTTAATTAAAAATATCTGATGTAACAGAATATCAAGACTTTCCCAATGAGTTTAGGTCGACTTGCTATAAATATATTTACAAGTGGAATCAATTGAGTAGGATCAAAGAGAGGTTTTTAGAAAAAAATAAAAATCGGCTTACAACTGTTGTAAAATTTAGAAAAATATATCGTAAAAGGACGCAAAACAGTAGCGTTCAGTGAGTGTAATGAGCGGTCCAAAAGACGGACAATAAAACCACTCCGAAAAAACACAACAGGAGTTAATTTATGCCGCTTAAATTAGCTACAGTTCATGCAGTAACTTATCCGCATCGAAAGTTCTCAAAACTATTATTAACGAACCCGAGCAAGCCAAAATTTTTCAAAACAAAAACATTCAAGATAATTTTCATTTAGAGTTAAATGCTGATGACGTATTAGCTCTAATATAGTAGAAGCTAATTTGTCTAAGCTATAGTATAAAATTATCAAAACGCAAGCGAAACAAAAAAATTGCAACTTATATCCTTCGTAGCCAAAAAAGATGTTATATGGGGCTGGGCTGGGTGTTATTAAAAGCAATAATCGATGTTCGATTATTTGTAATAATCAATTATTCTCGATTAATCAATATATTCACTTAATCGATATAATCGATTAATCGAAATAACCGATTAGTCGAAAGAATCGATTAGTCGATATCGATCCATACAAAAAACGATTTAATCGATTAATAATCAAAATAATCGAAATAATCAATATTTTCTGAAATATTAATCACTTAGTCGATTAATCGCTAATTTCTTAAAAGTTAATCGAATAATCGATTATTTTGCCCACCCCCAATCCCATAAGTTTGCAGTAAGTGAAACTGAAGCTGAAACTTCGGTAGAATAATTTATTTCACCAAACTAATGCAAGACTGGCGTTATAACAAAAAGTGGTAATAAATACTTTGGTTGAACCAGCAGATAACATTTATAATTTAGCTTTAATTTGTAAATATGGCTTTGATTGAACCTCGGGACAGTCAGAATATAAGCAAGTAGTATTTTTGAACAACAACTACACTGATGCTTCTATATTTTTTCTAGTTTAGTAACTATTAGAGCATTTTTGAAAAATAGCGATAACTCTAAAATACTTGTATGACAAATTTGCAGGCATTCATCAACGCGTTTCTGTCGTCCAATTAACATTCATTATGCTCATGAGACTCCTGAAATAACAATTGCAAAAAACAAAATTTGGATCATCAAGTTAGAAATTTGAAATTGGTAAACGTTATTATGGCCAGCTTTCCTATAAATTCAACCAGTGTGCGCCATATCGAAGGTCGCCTGCCAATATCCTGCTTGTTTTCGCGCGGGGAAGGAGGCACACCGTTGACATGCCTTCTTATCGTATAGTTAATGATCGGTGCCGCAACCCTTACTTTATTTCATAAGTCTTTTAAATTCGTTGGTTTTTCCATTGTTTTAAAATATCCTAAAGCAAAAAAGAATACGTCTACGTACACCTAGGTTTCGAGCTTCGAATCTGCGCATACATGACCAAAGTCAAAAGTATTATAATATTTCACTTCACGCATGTCACTCTGCTCACTTCGCTCATTCCGGGTGTCAACCAAACAAAACTAACCCAAATTTAAATAAAGAAACAAACATAACCTTAATGAAAACATACCTTGCCACCGACGGGAATCGACCACTGACCACTCGTATCACAAGCACAGGGCCTGACCACTGCGCTACCAGACCTGGTGAAAGAAATTCACTGGACCGTAAAGACATGGGTAATTCTGATACTTTCGGCCAACGTCGCGTCGCGTGGTATGAAATAGGAAACACAAAGCCTGGAAAATTGGTGTACCTAGACGCGTACAGAAAAAAGCTATCGGGTTTAGGTCCGGCGTCCTTGGCGGCCATTTCACACAACCCCTTCTTCAACGGTTTCTGCTGTCTTAAAGCCCTTTGACATATACTTGTAGCAAATTTCGGACGGATTCAATTTCAGTTCTTTGCACTATCGGTTCTAAAGCTTTTTTGGTTCGATGAAAAGATTACATTAAAAGGAACATGATTAATTCAAATAAAAAATGCCGATTAAGCACATTTTCGCAAAATAAATTCAAAATGTTCATTAAGTCTTAAGGTACACTTTTTGCTAACAAACACAATTCCAGTGCAATTTAACCTAAGGTATTATCACAGAAGGTTAATATAATTTCATAATATAATAAGTATTTCCTTAAAAACTACATATAACATTATTTTTAGCATTTTTAAAATGATAATATACCATTTTCGGCGTAAACGTTATTATGACAATTTTTCCTAAATTATGATTAGCATCATAGTTGTCGTACGCCTACGTGTTGCCAAGGGGTATTCCTTTTTGTTCTAAATTATCAAGGCCTCTTGACGAATAGAGTCACTCATCTTACACGTTTTCCAGTCCCCGGTCATAGGGCTTCAAAGTTGCGCGCGTATTACATTGTTGAACTACCGTATATTTATGGTCCAGCGAATTGCTTTCAAGTGGTCTCGCAGCTCAGTTGTTGGATGCTGTGTTTGTAATACGGCGACCCGGGTTTAATTCCCGTCGATGTTTTTGATTTTTTTCAAAGTTATCTTTGTTAATTTTTTTTTAATTTGGGTTAGTTTTGTTTGGTTGCACTCTGAACCCTGTGACCCCGCCGAAGATAGTGGATCTTGAATATTAGAATAACAATTTGCTAGAATTAGATATTAGGCTGGAAAGTGGTTCAATTAAAAAAATATGTTTACACCTAAATCGTTCATGGTATTTAACATGATAACACAAGACACCTTCATTTTAGCAAATTATTTTTAATTCACGGAATTTAAAAAGATTACACAATATATCATTGTGGGGGTTAATTTTGCTTCGTTAATTAGGATAAGTTTGGGTTAGCTAGCGAGCTTGTGAGGTTAGGTAATTTGGGTTGGTGAAGAGACAAGTCCGTCTAGCACGGTTTTCTCTCTACTCTGGTCCCATTACCATGTAGAACTCCTTTTTTATTACGCATGTATCATAATCAACGATTATCGCACGCTGCAGCGTGCTTAAAATGATGTTTATGATGCGCCTAATTTTTTTAAAGGTTGCTATAGAAACATTTGATCATGTCAAATGTGACAGGTTAATATATTCGTCAATATATCCCTTAGGTTTAATATTTAAAATATTTTTGAAATTATGATGCATTCGTAATAAAAAATATCGTATGATATACGTGTATAAGAAGCCTTTAAAGCCCTTGCAACTTACAAAACACTCCGCTGCGCGTCGTGTTTAGAAATATGTCGCGCGTGCTTTAAAGGCCCTCTTATACACTTATATCATAATATACTATTATGCTATCGCAAAAATACTCCAGGTAACTGTAGAGTTCTGTATTAACTTTTACTACATCAGATGGTAAAGCTACATGATGTATATTCTTATAATCTACGTACACGTAACAATGTTACTCAGTCTTGTATTCTCTCTCTATATATCCTCTATTGGTATAGGTTCACGGCTCGGTCGTGTATCAAAAGATTGCACTGACGAGGTTGACTAAACAAGGTTTTAACCTTAGCCTTGCCGACCGTGTCAGGTATCGCGTTCATTTAAGCTAAACAATAACAGTAACGTAGGTGAACTGCGTAATGTAAATAACCTTCGTCTAGACCTCGGGCTAGTCGGGATGTATTAAAGATCTAATTTGTGAAATACCGAGTGTTTCTTGATACACTACACCTCCCCTCTTTTGTGAATGCTGGGAAAATTTTGCTTGCTAAATTGAAAAATTCAGCGTTTGTTATAGCCATTTTGCAATCTGTTTGCGTATCGTCTTCTGATTCTGATTCTTCTATCTCCTCTTCCAATACTTCAGGGTCAATATATTCTATACACGAGGTAGGAATCTTATATAGGGCCTTCAACACTTGATACGCTCTTTTTACTTTGTCCCTTATTGAAGTGAAAAGTTTTTTAACTATAAGTACTTGCTCATCGCTTAGAGTTTTGTAAACTGAACGAACAACTTTGATAAATTTATTGTACAAGGTTAATAAGTTATCACGAATTTCTATTTTAAGACTTTCCGCTTTCGGAGTCTGTTTTTTAAGAATTCTCTTTGATTCATTGATAATACCAATTTTTATGTCCTGTATCCCGGACAAGGTCTCTTCCCACTTTATATCGTTTATGAAATAAAATTACTAGTATTGCGGGGATACTATGACTTATGAGGTAAAATGGTTAAATTGGTAAAATAATGTGCAAAAATGGAGCAAAAATAAAATCAATAAAATCTATACGTAATGTTACAGTCGTACGGATCCCCCAATAATTAGTCATAGTGTAATGGTATAACTATCATATGTGTAAAATAAATCGTAATAGTAATCGTTATCGGAGATAATAATAGTGATAATACATTGATAAGAATAATATAGAATAATATACTACTAAAAAAAATGGATCTCCTCTGCTAATAATAAATAGTAAAAAAGTAATACGCTGAATAAAAATGTAGAATCGTTAAATAAAATAGTTCACTGTTCAATAGTCACACAATCACTTAGATTTTTCAAAAAAAATGTCTTACTCATCCGCAACTGCTTCTAAACTTGGGCTGCCTGCGTCCTGATGAACATACTTCGAGATAGCTGTTGCTTCACCCCCTTCCGGTAAGCTGCTCTTAGCTTTAAGAATAGGACTGCCATAGCTGCTGTCACCAAAGCGTTGGGTGGCGATGTACGCTACCCTCATGTCCATCGGCATCCTGATTTCTTCGTGTTCTAACATGAACTTGGAGTTGACCACCCTGTATCGGTGTCCTCCGCTAGCTTAGAGCTGGATATACTCATTATACACAGGATTCACCGAGGCACATAACACTCAAAAACTCACGACACGCGTTGCGAATGGCAGGGTCGCCATGTAGAACTCCTTTTATGCTATCGAATAAATATTCCAGGTAACTGTAGAGTTCTGTATTAAATTTTACTATAATACATCAGATGGTAAAGCTACATGATGTATATTCTTATAATCTATGTACAGGGTGATCCCCTATAATGTCGCCCCCCTATAACTTTTTTATTTTAAGTGTCCCAGAAAAAATAAATGTATGGTTATGTAGGTACTGAAAAATACTTTTTTCTTCAAACGTCAGTAAATCCGTCATTACTCGACTGTGTAGGCGGCCGTGAAGTTTCATTTTGCCTCCGCCGGAGCTTGACTTTTCACTTTTCCGCCGGCGGAGGTAAAAGTGTTACCATAGCAACATAGATACAAACAAACAACAAAGCAAGCGTCAACAACTCAAGAATTATTAAACTAAAATTTGTATTTATCACTCAATTTGTGCACTGCATTTCTAAAAATCACTAATTTAGGAACAAATTGGTTATTAACTTAAACGAACTTACCCAATAACTGCTTATCAATACTAATTAAAACGCAATCGGAGACGCAATTTTAAAAAAATAATTATTGTTGACAGTGTCCACTGACAGCTTTATGTTACATTACTATAGCAACGACCTGTGCCTATTCACCGATACCGGTCCAAGCCGCCTTGCAAACCAACTTATCTTTGATAATAATAATTATTATTATTACTATTAAAAAGAGATATTTTTGCATTAATTTGTCGACATTTGAAGAAAAAACAGCATATTTTATGTGGAGGAAAAGTTACTTTTCATGGCTTGCTCTTTATTACCAGCCTCACTCCGTTCGGCTGTTAAACACGAGCGCGCCATGAAAAGTATCACTTTTCCTCCATATAAAATAATATACTATTTTTCTGCGTATAAAAAATATTGGAAAAATATTCAGTATACAGGGAAATCCAAAAAGTTAATTTTTTTTCAATGGAACACCCTATATATGAATTTATTTTTCGATTCCTTGTAAAATTCTAAGCATATTTTATATATGATGTTATACCTCTAAAGTTAGTAGTTTCACAGCTATAAATAGTTGAAAATCGGTACTTTGGCTACTTTTCACCTTGGTAGCAAGAAGATCATTAGAGATGGAGTAAAATAAATTTCATATTCCTGTCTTAACTTTTTGAGAGCTATCTGATGGTACTAACTTATGGTACCTACCGAGGTACCAGATTTGGTACCCATGGTACCGCCTGCCAGTTAGTACCGAGCATTGCAAGTTCTTCTGCTCTATCGAATGGTGGCATCCAGTTTGGAATCCGACGTTTGGTCTTCAAGGAGTCAGCCTCAAATTTATTTTTTTAAATAACAACTTTAATTTTTTTTATTGTTTTCAGATGATATTGGCGTTCTTAATATGAATATGTTTTTATTTTTTATGCATTATTTTTTTTATTTCTTTGAATTTTTTTTTAATTATTTATTTTGCTTTGGGGTAGTTTTGAATAGTTTAAGATACTTTTGAAATTTTCATATTCTATAAAATACTTTATTTTGTTTTCTTGGTGTGGTGTTGTTCAGTTAGTTCCATTAATAAATAAATGAAGTAGAAATGGAGATTTTATGCATCAGAATAGGAAATTTTATGAGATTCCCTTCTTAATGATGATAATAATAATAATATTATTGTCTTGATTTGTTATTGGATCCGATGTTATCTGTAACGCCAGATATTATTACTAAATTTCCTGCCCTAGTGCGAATATCTAGATTTTAACAAATTATAATACATCTATAGTTATTATTATATAACATTTTTGATTACTTTGTGCAAAAGTATATCCATACGATTCTCATTATATTGGGAAGAATAATTATTGATATCAATATTACAAAAAATTATACACCTTTATATTATTATGCCTGTAAAGTTCCATCCTAGAGCTCAATGAACACGATATTGTGTAGTACGTTTATTTATCATGCATTTTAATTCAGTCTTTTTCAAAGTCAAAGTCAAAGTCAAGTATGCTTTATTGCCACGGAAAAATTCAAATAAATTTTATGGACAAAGCTAACTAAAATAAATAAACTAACCATAGTAGGGCAAATACAAAACAAAACAAAACTTAATATATACAATAATATATACGATAAAAATAGGACAAGCAATTTTCAAATTGAAATTGGTCACGATTTAACAAAAAAACTATATTACAGAACATCATAAGCAGTTGAACTAGATCCACAGGAAGTACACAAAACATAGGGTAAAGAAACCCAGTGTTATCAAAATATTAAACATACATTATAACAAAACGTGCTGTTTGAAAAAATAAGGAAGGTCATGTCGGTGAACTTGACTCAAGCAATTTGCATATGCTGCAGAGTTGAAAATACCGAGGAAAAGTAAACAAAACATGACTAAAATTGATAGCTAGGTATTTAATTTTGTGTAATTCCTGTATATCCGAAAAATCACTAATTCGTCAAAAAGATAATCCTATACCTATTATAAAAAATATATATAATATAAAAAAATTTCACCGCCGCACATGAAGCCCAAGAAAATTAATGGAGGAAAAAATAAAATCTAATTCACGCAAAACTCATTTATAGAATAATAAGGTCTTTCTAGTAGGTAAGCCTTCGTTTTTTCACGAAATTTAGCAAATGTAGGGATGGATTTAAGATGTAGCGGGAGTGTATTGTATAACTTCTTGGAATTATAAAGAATAGAATTTTTTGTTAATTCAGAGGAGGGAAAAGGAAGGTAGATGTCCTGACTCGAATTTCTTGTTGAGTACTCATGTTGTGGCCTTTCGGGAAATATGGTTCGATATTTGCGTATTAAACAAGTTGTTTCTAAAATAAACAAAGCAGGAAGCGTAAGAATTTTATATTTTTTAAAGTAGTATTCGCAATGAGCTCTGCCATTAAGACCAAATAAATAACGAATTGCTCTCTTTTGAAGTCTGTAAATGGTACGAAATTGCTCGGTGTTACAGCAGCCCCAAAAGTGCCATCGCGTATTCATACCGAGGATTCCTTTTGAATATTTATATATTTTTTATATTTTCATATAAATATATAATCAAAATTTTGATAGGTGTGTTCTTCCATCTAAGTTGAAAATATTTTATCTTTGCACTGAGCAACATGTTAGCATAACAGGCAAACGAACCTGTTTATTAAATTTTACTATTTTTAATTTTTATTTAAAATAAATGCTTCATTTTCCACCTAAAACAGGTACAAAGTATTTTTATAGAATACAAAAATTCAAAAGTAACTTCAGTCGAAGCAAAATAAATAATTGAAAAAAAAATAAAAATAGAAATTAAAAAAGAAATAGAAAAATAAAACACATATTCATATTATTAATGTCAATATCATCTGAAAAACGATGAAAAAATAAACGTTTGTGTATAAAAAAGGAAAGTTGATGATGATTCCTTGAAGACGAAACTTCGGGTCTCAAACTGGATATCACCATTGGATAGAGCGGAAAAAGTGGCAAAGCAAAAGTACAATTCAATTTGAAATCCGGTTTTAAATAAGCGCAACGATTTTGCAAAATTTCGTTTTTTCCCGAATATCTCCGGACATTCTCGCAATTTTCCAAACGGCATATTGTTAGGAATCAAAATGCGCAATTTTTCTCTAACTCGACCGACACTGTATTTCTTACGGTGTTCGAGGCCCCTACACATATGCTCGAATTCGAGCCACCCTGTACATATGTGTACATAACTTTTGATAAATACACTTCACTATTTTAACGTGGTTTTTCTTTTGGCAAAAAAATTACTGGTATTTGTTGGGCGAGCTTTAAAAATTTTCAAATTGAAATGATTAAAAAGAAGTTTCTTGACATTCTAATAGAAAAGAAACACAGTTTTACATACGTCAAATAAAAACCGCCAATTCATTTAAGATGTAGCTAGAAAATGCAATATTTTTAAACTTTTAAAAAACACTCTTTGGTAATCAGGGTAGGTTATAGAACATCGCAAGATAGTACTTACACTAAGCTTTCAAATAAAAAAAAGTTTATATATACATCTAAAACATGGTGTGTGGTATGGCGGAAGTTCTACGTGGGACCTCCGGTATAACTAAAATTATTTTCTGACAGCTTGCTTGTCACTATTTCGCTTTGCACTGATTTGTTTAATAACCATATTTACTGATTATTATTACATATTTATTTTTCACTAAATACCTAGACTTAATCTATTTTTCTTTTGTTTCAGTGGAATTTTATGCACCAGTCAACCGCAACCACGCAGTACCAATCAGGATTGATTTAGCTGCGAAATTTATTTTCATCTGCATTATTCTCCAGTTTATTCGGTGATAAACAATTCATATAATATAACGCTTTTCATTTACACTTTATTTGAATTTACCTCTAATCGATGTGATATAATTTAAAATACAGAAAATTTATACATGTGTAAATAAAATTTATTGTATAGGAAACTAAATTTGAAGCTCTAATGAATGTACATACATATTGGTTTATTAATAAAAATAATATTTACTATGCTGTTATTTTCATTTGCTTGACATAAAGGATAACTATAATTTAGTTTATAAAAGTAATATGATATAAAAGTTATATCATGCAACATTATTACAAGACAAGTGCTTGTTTTCTAAATCGATTTAGAGATGATGTGATGTGACAATAATTATTAAAAACGTAAATTTCATAGGATTCTTTAAGTAGAAATTATTTGTGGTTTTCTTAGGAACGAAACAAACAATGTTTAACATTTCAGTAATTTCAGTAGAATTACTACGTAGAAGGGAGACCGGGTATCATGGGATGACACCTTAACTTAGAATCGGGGAGTATAGTCAAAGGCGTGCCGGTCCAAGGGTCACATTTTTCATTAAATGTCATTCCTTTGACCAATTTTACACGCGAAATCTGCCACGAATGAAGTTTTTACTGGAAATTGTGACATTTGGACCCGCACGATAAGATCGCTTTTGACTATACTAAAAAAGTTTATTACAAAAGTTGTTTGGATTTCCTTAAGCTCTTAACATAATATATTTTTATAAATACAGGGTGTTCGTATTTTCCTGGACAATTATCAACTTCCTTATTTTAAATAGAATATCCTATATATTAAGGCATTTTTGAATTCCTCGGAAGATTCTAGATATATTTTATATATAATATCCTATACCTAAGTATAACCGTTTTTGACATATTTTGAATTTTACGAAAAAATTACGTTTGCAGGTATAAATATAACTATCAATTTCTTCTATTGAAATCCTTTATTATTTAATTGAAGTTGGTTTCCTTGTAGCACGGGAACTATTTTACTGGTTTATTTTTATAATTTTATTTTATTTAGCATTAAAAATAAGGGTGACTTTGTATAAGGTTGTCTATTCGAAAAACTTGTAGTTTTTTTAAATAGTGGCAATTTAACATTTTTCTATTGTAAAAATGCTATACGGCTTTTAAGTTTTGGTATTAGTTGGCCATGATGGCGAGGCGTGGCGAAAAAAAAACAATCGAGTAGTACAGAAATTACCCTATTTCTTGTCGCCAGACAATACACCTACTTATTACCCCAGCCGTCGGACGCAGCTGTTTCTTTTGCAATCTTTCTTTTGCATTGGTAGTGTTAAAATCCCCACCGCATAGGCAGCATCCTATTTTTAGACCAGCTATCGATACGTTCCGTGGCAGTTTGTGTAAGAAGGTTTGATGTGCACGTAGCAAACATTTGGGTCTCTTGGATACACTGCACCTGATTACGTTAAAATTTACAAATTATAAATATCGTATTTTAGCATAGAGAAGAACACTACCATTGGCCAGCGTTTTACATTTCTAAACACATTATAGGAAGCTACCTATGCGGTGGGGATTTTAACACTATATAAGTTGCCATACATGATGCAAAAGAAAGACTGTTGTATCTGCTAGAAGAGCTGCGCCCTAGGAAAGATTAATAACTTAATCGCCCCGAACTGGAGTAATAAATAAGTAGGTGTATTGTCGGACGGCAAGAAATAGTATCATGTCTGTAGTGCTCGATTGTTTTTTTTACCACGGTTTGCCGTCATGGTGAATTAATAGGTTTGTTCTAGCAGGACATTTCGGACGGTTTGAAGCCATCCGGAGTTTGCGCATAGCGATATAAGCGTCGCTTTTACTGCTATGCGCAAACTCCGGAGGCTTCAAACCATCCGAGATTTCATGCTAGAACAAACCTATTAACAAAACTTAAAAGCCGTATAGCATTTCTACAATAGAAAAATGTTAAATTGCTAAAAATTTTTAAAAACTACTAGTTTTTCGAATAGACAACCTCCTTATACATTGTCACTCTTATTTTTAATGCTAAATAAGATAAAATTATAAAAATAGGGGGTTTCCATTTGAAAAAAAAAATACTTTTTACGATTTTTTCATTTAAATGTTTAATTAGACCTGCAAACGTCATTTTTGACAAAAAATTCAAAATATGTCAAAAAAGACTTAGGTATAGGGTATTATATATAAAATATATCTAGAATTTAATGAGGAATTAAAAAAAGCCTTGACATACAGGGTATTCAATTTAAAATAAGTTGATACTTATCCACGAATATACGACCCTGTATATATAAAAATATAACATTTTAAAAATATAAGTAAATCCAAACAACTTTTGTCTTAAACTTATTTTGGTACACCGCGTAGATTCTGAAATAAGGTGTCATCCCATAATAAACGGGACACCATGTGCAATTTCTACAGCAAGTTCATATCCTTACTTTTCATATGTATGTACAGGGTGGCTCATTTATCTTGGGATGCTACCTTATATTATCAAATATAGAAGCGAAGAGTTAGATAAAAAAAAGCTGTTGTAAGATATGTGGTAGCGCAAATTTTTCAAATATCTTCATTTATACAAGTTGTTTCATAAAAATAAAGCGGCAATTTCTTTATTCCACTAAAATTGGACATCTTATACAGGGTGTTTCAAAAAACATGCGCCAACGCTCGGCCGGAGATTCATCATCCAAAAATAAGAAAAAAAGTTGATATAAACGTAGGTCCGGAAATGCTTAGTTTTCAAGATACAGGGTGTTGAACATTTAAAAAAAAATCGGTTTTTTTAAAATATCTTAAATATCCTTTGTCCGATTTTGTGGAAATTTGGCAGAGTTATTTACAGTGATAAGGGGCTAATTTTTCTTCAACTAGATTAAAATTATCAAGTCCAGTGGCGTCCCCGAAGGCACCTTGTCGAATATTTTTGTCGAAAAAAATGTACGCCACTGACTTTTTTGCAATTTTTATATTTTTTTATGATTAAGCCACTAAAAATATATTTTTTTTGTCTCTTGAGTTGTTTTCATATCTTACCTCGTTTTCGAAAGAAAAGATAAAAAGCATATTATTGCATGTCCCTAAACAACAAAAACATGCACCAACGCTCGTCGAGAGATTGGCCATCCAAAAACACTAGAAATAAATATTAATAAACATTGGTTCACAAACGCTTAGTTTTAGAAATAGAAGGGTGTTAAGAAAAATCCTAAAAATCTAAAACGTTTTAGAGATATTTAGTTGAAACTTTGGTAAAATTATGTGATGCATAGATAGTAATTTTTCACCAAACTAAAATAATCTTTTCCAACAGAAGCGTAAATTTGGGTATACCAATTAGTAAAATTGTAAAAAAAAATGTGAACCGGAACTAAACACCGGGTCACACATTTGTTTACAATTATATTAATAAGTATACCCAAATGTAAGCTTCTGCTGGAAAAAAATGTATTTTAGTTTGGTGAAAATTTACCATCTATGCATCACATATTTTTACCAAAGTTTCAACCAAATATCTCTAAAACGTTTTAGATTTTTTTGAACACCCTGTATTTCAAAAACTAAGCGTTTGTGAACCAATGTTTATTAAAATTTATTTCTAGTATTTTTGGATGGCCAATCTCTCGACGAGCGTTGGTGCATGTTTTTGTTGTTCAGGGAAATGCAATAATATGCTTTTTATTTTTTCTTTCGAAAACGGAGTAAGATATGAAAAGAACTCGAGAGATAAAAAAAATATTTTTAGTGGCTTAATCATAAAAAAATATAAAAATTGCAAAAAAGTCAGTGGCGTATATTTTTTTCGACAAAAATATTCGACAAGGTGCCTTCGGGGACGCCACTGGACTTGATACTTTTAATCTAGTTAAAGAAAAATTAGCCCCTTATCACTGTAAATAACTCTGCCAAATTTCAACAAAATCGGACAAAGGATATTTAAGATATTTTAAAAAAGCCGATTTTTTTTATATGTTCAACACCCTGTATCTTGAAAACGAAGCATTTCCAGACCTACGTTTATATCAACTTATTTTTGGATGATGAATCTCCGGCCGAGCGTTGGCGCATGTTTTTTGAAACACCCTGTATATTCCAGCCATATATACAGTAAGTTCATACATTTCATTCTTAGGCAGATACAGTCTAAATATTTTTGGTATCATCAGTTTACCCAACATTCTCATGAACGGGTTAGTTAGTATCCTGGACTGCTACACCTTGTAAGATGCTTATAAATGGCGATGACATATAGCATCAGTTAACCTATTCGAATTAAACTAAACTCTGAAACTCATCATGCAAGTTTTATCAGTGTTAAGTTAAAACTGTCAGCTATGCACCTGACAGTTTATAGTAATTTACAGTTAATTAGAGGACATGTTTATCTTTATTATTTTAACCGTCCGTCAGTTTCATAGCTATTAGTTTGGCCGACAATTCGATATATTGACAACACATTTGAAGTTAAAATTTCACAATTTAAATTTAGCGCCATTCCAATACGACGAGATTTGTTTTAAGGAGAAATTACCAAAAAATCGTATATCTATTAACTGAGATCGTTTTCAGGTTTTTAGGATAAAAAAATATAGGTATTAACATAAAATCTTGGTGTTAACAAGAACTGGTTACTGGAGAAATTGAAGGATTTTTGAAAGGAAAGCATTAAATAGGTTTATATCTTAGTAGCAAAAATTATTGATTTTATTGCAAACCGTGGTCTATC
Organism: Pissodes strobi; assembly: GCA_016904865.1. Classification (NCBI taxonomy): domain Eukaryota; kingdom Metazoa; phylum Arthropoda; class Insecta; order Coleoptera; family Curculionidae; genus Pissodes; species Pissodes strobi. The sequence goes on along the minus strand of MU184401.1, from coordinate 99,403 downwards.
AAAATTATTTTTCAAAAATAAATTAATGGACTAGGAATATCATACGTCTGTTTGAATGTGTCATTACTAATATCTGATATTAACAGAAGAATTTATAACTTTTATTATCTTTGGTTAAGGTAATTGCACAACAAATCGAATAGTCATATCTTTGGCCGTTATCAAGTGTAGATTAATCTAAGTCTAAATTCTAAGGCTGCTGAGCAACATACTAGCACAGTTTATACCGTACCCGAATCAGTTAAACAATTCTCCACGTGTCTTGAAGCCTAGCTCTTCAACCAATAGGAGAGCTGGGAGTTCTTATCCTGCGCTTGCGCTTAATGAGCGAACGCTGCCTTTATAAATAAAACATCAGTTCGGCATATATGTATGTCTCTTTTCCATAAGATACCGCCTATCAGGAGAAAGAGATAGAGATAGTGTTGGCGAGAATTAACCGTAAAACGAGGCACGCAACAGGCTTGTATTGTGCTTGTATTCAGATGAGATCTCGATTATTGATTTCTGCGCGACGACAGGAAAAGTATGTTGATTGAAAAGGAACCGACAAGCGAAAACTACCATCTTGTTTGATCGAGAGTCTACTTTGTTTGTAGTGCTTTTTGTGGACACTTTCGCGAATTTTGTGTATTAGATCCATATACTTAGTTATATGCCTATGATAGAACACGAAATATATAAATATTACATACAAAAAAAAATAACACAAAAGGTCTTCACTTTCTTTTTGCCTCGATATGCAGTTTTGCAAGCAAATCTTGATAGAAGGTTTTGTCGTCTATCTCCGGCATCCGATTGTACATGGATTTTAACACTTCTGTTTTATTTTTGGCAATAATCGCTCTTCTTTATGGTAAGAGGTATTTCTACAGATTCTGCGGTTACATGCTTCCTCCTTCGTTGCCTCAGGCTAACAAAACTATAAGAATCTTCAGAAAATAATGTTTCGTATTTAATCTCAAAGAAAAAGAACTTTTGAAAACGGAACATCATTATAATTCAGTTTAGATGCATTAAAATCGAAAAAATCTTGCTTCTTTAATTGAACAATGATATAGGACTTTCTAGTAATTACTTTTAACATCATAACAAGACCGACGATGAAGGTAGAAAAGTTGAAGCATTTACCATCAGCTGCGGGCTTACTCAACTTCTAGACGAACCAACTCGAATCTCAGAGAGGGGCGAATTCGCCGACCTCCTTGATCTTTTCCTAACCTCCAATCCTAACCAGTACTTCCGACCACAAACTTATTGCAACGGTTTGTGAATTGCCACATCTACCATCTACAGAAAGATCCACCATTGCCTCGTCAAATCTGGAATTATAATTCTGCAAACTGGGATGATCTAAGAGAGTTCTACTTAGATTTTCCTTGACTCAACGTCTGCTTTGCCACTGACGACCCGCCAGTCTGCTGCGAAGCGAGAGAAGCATTCATCCCAAATTCCATCAAAGTTACCGTCAAAATGAAAACCCGGGTTCGACGGAAGATTCAAAAGAGATGTAGGTAGGAAATAGCATGCCTACAAGTACTGCAGCAAAATCAGACCGCTGAAAATCGCAATTATTTTGTCGAAGCGGGAAATGATTGCGAACGTGTGATCGACGAAACTAAGGACAAACACAATCAAAGGATCAGGAATAAACTTTTGCAATGCCCCAGTGGCTTCAGGAATTTCTGGTCGGTAGCAAAGGCAGTAAGTTAGAACTTTACAAAAATGTCTCTCCCACCTTTGACAGACGAACGTGTCATCACGGCGACTACAGCTAAGGAAAAAGCAAATATGCTCGCCAAAATGTATTCATCGCATTCTACCTTAGACGTCACTCAAGGCAAGACTCTCCCCACCATATCAAACATCAACACTACCATGGCAGAAGTCATGTTTCATCACCGCGATATTAGTAATATCATTAAAAACTAAATACGCAAAAGGCATCAGGACCGGAAAGAATACCTGCCATCGTGTTTAAGATCTGCGCCAATGAAATAACACCCGTTTTTTCAAGGCTTCTTTTTCTGTCTTACTAAAAAGGAATTTATCCATCTTCTTGGAAAGTCGCTCGAATGCAACCTGTTCCAAAAAAAGGCAAGGAAACCACGCCCTCAAACTATAGCCCATTTGCCTTGTTTTCAATAATCTCCAAAGTAATGTAACGTGTAGTCAATCAGCAACTCCTCAAGTACCTCGAGAACAACAAAAAAACAATACGAGTTTCGCGAAGAGAGATTGACAGGAGACATATTGGCATATGTCACTCATATATGGAGTAGGGCAATTGAGAACTACGGCGAGTCTCGAGCGATTGCGTTGGATATTTTAAAGGCATTCTATAAAGTTTGGCATGATGGATTGCTCATCAAACTACCGTCCTTCGGACTGCCAGCATCTCTCTGCAGCTGGCTTGCCAGTTTCCTTAAGAACCTATCTCTGCAGGTTGCAGTTGATGGACACATCTCAGACACACTGACCATTAATGCGGGCGTGCCCCAGCGTGCAATACTTTCGCCAACTCTGTTCCTTATCTATATTAATGACCCTAACGAATAATCCTGTTTACCGTTTTGCAGATGACACTACGCTTGTCTCCCAATTTAGACCAGCGACTGAGATTTATCACCGCAGACGGGAGCAGATTGCAGCAATTAATCAAGACCTGGAGAAAGTTCAAACTTGGGGCGACAGAAATTTGGTCTACTTTAATGCAGCAAAGAGCCAAGCAGCCACGTTAACCAAAAGGGCCAATACGGCCTTGACATCAGTATGGCAGGATCGACCATTCCTTCACCCTCGTCAATCGGAATACTGGGTGTCTCTGACAACAACAATATGTCCTGGTATGACCACTAATATCGCAAAATCAGCCTCCCAGAAGCTTGGGGCGCTATTTTGCAACAAAAAACTGTATACATCGCAGCAGTTGCTCTTGCTCTACAAAGCGCAAATAAGACCGTGCTTATAATAGTGCTCACACATTTGGGGTGCCGCACCAACGCACACCCTAAAGCTGCTGAATTCCATTCAGAAGAGGGCTGTGCGTCTCGTCGGCGACCCGGACTTGACCCGGATAGCCTGGAACACCACAGACATGTGGCCGAGATGTCCCTATTTTACAGGTACTTTCACGGCAGATGTTCCTAGGATTTGGTTCGCCTCATCCCGCCACTGGCAACTCCTGTCAGACAGTAAAATGACTATTTCCCCCAAATCGTGGTCAAAAGTTGAATAACATTTTGCGGTTTTTCGAGTGCTACGAAGTTAGCAAAGGTCTTTCGAAGCTGCCAGTTTGTATATACCCTACTGGTAGTGCCCCTAACAATATATTAAAAAATAAGAACTAGCCGTTAGTTTGCGACTTTAATGTAAAGGCCTATTTGCATAGAATCGAAATTTGCAGTTGACAATATGCAGTAACATTTTTTTTTCAGTCGGTAGCCCATTATAGAAATAACTTAAAATTTGTCTTAATAAAAAAAAGTTTTCTAATAGAAGAAAGTTAGAAAATATAGGCCAAACTGATTAAAAATTTAACTAAAACGAGGGAACGCGCCGCGACAAAACTGAAGAAAGAGAAATGTGCTTGTAAGTAATACATCCAAATACCTCACCGTTTTGGACGGAAATCATTAAAATAATTCACTGATATAGCGAAATATAATAATATGTGCAAAAGATTTAAAAAAAGTCGTTATTAATCTGATTAATAGGTTAGAAAGATTCTTGCTAACTTGAATATTTTTTGTTGTGAAATAACTCGCAAGTGTTACAGCAGAGCAAATGCGTTTAATTTCTTGCAGAATTTTATATTTTTGGCCAGTGTCTGACTAACATGAGTAATAAATAATTCATATAATCCAACTTTTTTCTCATTGAAAACCAGAATTCACCAACTTTATTTTTTTTCCTAGAGGCACATTTCTTGATTTTTCTCTTCAGGACGTGGACACTTCCTAAAATACGTATTTTTTAACATATTTATTTCCTTACTTACTACGTTTTTTCAGAAGGAGTTTATTTTGAGCAATTAAAAATCATTAGAATATGACACCGTTAACGCAACTAGGACCAATTTGTGACATTCTCTCTCTTTTCCTGTGGCTTTTTGGTAATCAAAGAACCATCAATTCTATATCCCAATTTTTTCTTGAATTGACCTTATTTTTTTTTCATGCAACTATGGTTTCTAAAGTTAATAAACTTATTCAATTTCAAACAGATAATACATCAGATACTACCTAGGATCCTTCCATCCTCCACATTACATAATTTGCAGAAGTTATTAACCCAAGACGCTTTTTGGATAACTGATAAAATATGCCGATGCTAATTAGTCGCACGTGTTTACCCTCCCAAAGAGAACGACAGACTTTAACAGTGACTAATGATCAATTAGATATTTTTATATTTCCGTATAAATTTTTGTCTTTCATATAGTGTCAAAGATTTAGGAAAAGATAACAACTTGAAAGCTATGTTATTATCATTAGCGCAGTACATTTTTTATTCGATACGAAAAAAACATCGTCAGTGGAAAAGCCATTTATATATATATTATTCATGGACGTTGTATTCAAAGTTCCTTCAAACTAAACAATATCGATATAATTAGAAACTATTTCTATAAAAAAAACTATGTCGCTTAGTTAATTCTACATATGCACACGAAAATAAAATTACAGTTGTAGTAAATTACGCATAATTTATCTCAAATGGGTACCTAAATACATTTCTTTTTCATTATGATAACAACCTTACACTCATTTTAATACCTAATAGATGCTCATTTATAAACAATAATTGGTAGTCAGCCTTTAAGTAATGCAAGCAATTATTTAGCTTGTTATTGTGAAGTACTAACATAAGTTTTATTCAATGTTGAGAACTTGGTCAGCTTTTGTTCTTATGATTGAGAGTTATGTTAGTAATTTTAACTTTACCTGTGAGACATGACCAATTTTGTTACCACACGCAACTTTCTTATCTCACTGCTTTTTAGTCAATCAAATTAAGTCGATGAAAATGGCATTAAGCATATGTGAAAATCTATTTAAACTAATAAAGTATGACTATAATTACAGTTAAATTACTTGTTAAAAATATTGATAACAAAGTTTCTGTAATCTTTCAATTAAATTCCTGATGAGGAGGAAATGTGTGAGGAATTACTTGAAACATAGATCATCTGATCAGTTGTCATAACATCCAAATATTGATTGAGATCTCCTATAATTTTCACTGCGGTCCTCTTTTTATTTTCCGCTGAATTTTCAGTGTAACCCTCAGTAACCAACTATGTTGGAACGCCAACCACAATGATGCTTACTGTTAACAAATCTGCACTCGAATCTGCCAGAAGTGTCATGGTGGACCGTCTGAAATAGAGCTCAATGTGTTGAGTGTTCTAGTTTCAGATATAAGGCAAATTTGTCTAGCAGACATCCAAAAGTATTGATGCCAACAGGATATCTGATATATTTGCCCCCTTTGTAGTGAAAGGAAAATCGACGATGATCAGCAATATTGGGACTAATAGCAGTCTAACTCGGAATAATTTTAAACATGTTTATACGATCCATGTTTCCAAATATCACAAAAATCTTCCAGTCTGGTAGCAGACCGGAAATAGCTTTTAAAGCTTGTTCCTCAATATCAGATGGAAAATTCTCAGAATCACTCATTTTATAGTGAGTAAATGCAAAAAGATTTTAAATAATGTCAAAGTGAATTACTTTTGATCTATTATTTATGACAGTATTGTGGTTACCACGAACATGAAGCGTTTCCAAGTAATTTATAAACCGCCATTTCGATTAGAAGTTTCAATGTTCTGCTTTTATCAATAACGGACCGGGAGCATAATTCACCTCAACGTAATACCGTTATTACGGTATTATCCTTCTGTCTTTACCAGCAGTATATCTCCCTCTCTACTTCCGATCACATATTTCATATCGCATCACACATTTCGTAACGTATTCGTAATGCGTTGACCAGCTTACACTCTATGTACAGGGTTATTCATTATATTTTGACACCCACCTGCAGTCGCAATTACAGGTAATACAAAAAAAACTTAATTTCAAAAGTTGGATGGTTTCTTATATATTATCATTTAGAAATTTCAAATGAAAGAAAATGCCGGTCAAATGTAAATAAACCGCTTTTTTTAAATGTAACACCCTCTATATTATTGCATATTTGGATTGTGCGAAAAAGTCTAGACATGTTTCATGAATAATGTCCTATACCTATCTCTAACGGTTTTTGAAATATTGACAGTTGAAAATCGACCATTTACCAAGTTTGACAGCTTGTAAAATCTGAACGGCTCAAGATAGAACAAAACGGTTTGCACTTTCCTATATTTGGTTTTTCATAAGCTATAGTGTGATAACCAGAGGTTAAAAAATCCCGGATAAATTTAGTGTCATACGATATCTTATGAAAAACAAATATAGGAAAGTGCAAACCGTTTTGTTCTATCTTTAGCCGTTTAGATTTTACAAGCTGTCAAACTTGAAAAATGGTCGATTTTCAACTGTCACTATTTCAAAAACCGTTAGAGATAGGTATAGGACATTATTCATCAAATATGTTTACACTTTTTCGAATAATCCAAATATGTAATAATATACAGGGTGTTCCATTTAAAAAAAATTAAGGTTATGCGGTTTTTGACATTTGACAGGCAATTTTTTCTTTTGACATTTCTAAAAGATAATATAATAAAAACCATACAACTTTTGAATTTATTTTTTTTTTGTATTACCTTTAATTACGGCTGCAGGTGGGTGTATTTTGTAATGAAATAAATATGCATGGATGATCAAGCGACAAAGTCATTTTGCGACTAAAGATACACAAAATATTTTATACAAAAATTGTACATTATTTGTCTTAAGTGATTGATTAATAAAACATGTTTGTACATGTATCTCAAAATGCTTGTTCCTGCGTATCTTCCTATTTAATAGAACACCCTGCATATTATTGCATTTTGGGTTTTTGCTTCAAATTGTAGAAAATTTTAACATAACAATTTGGTAATTGATTTTATGGACACTTGCGTGAACTACACTTTGACGCCACTTTTCGGTCTAACTGAGAAAGCCATTTTCCGACAGGAAGTGAAAAATTAACACCTTCTGTTAGGCCGGAAAGTCTAGGATACTAAAATGCGAATCGTTTTGATCTAAACCCAGTTCTTTGGACTGTAAGCTGTCCAAACTGTCAATTTTCTGACGCAAATCTCTCAAAAACTGTTATATTTAGGTATAAGGCTTGTTACCTTTAACGTATTTACAATTTGAAGAAGAATTATAAGTGTAATATACGAGCACTCAGAAAAATTTGATTTAATCTAAAAGAAGACTGTATACCTACCTAGAGCAACTGGACAGGGTAGCACGAATTCGAGTCTATGTAAGGGGAACTCGAAAACCGTAAGGGTAGGGCAAAATTGCGCATTTAGATGTCTAACAATATATCGTTCAGTAAGTTTTAAAATTCCCAGTATTTTCGAGTTATCCGGAAAAAAAGCCGAAATATTGAAAAATCATTTTATTTTATTTTATCGCTTATTTAAAAACGGATAACAAATTGAATTACACTTTTGCCTTGCCACATTTTCCGCATTGTTCAATGACCGAATCCAGTTTGAATTCCGAACTTTCGTCTACAAGGAGTCATGTCATCATCAACTTTCCTTTTTTAACAAAACTCGCCTCGAGTGCAAAAATTCTGTTTCGGTATTGTGGATAAAACTCTGTTTTTTTTCTATTTTCTATTTTTATTAAAGGCTCAAATTTCCACTTGACACAAAAACAAAATAAAATATTTTTATGGAATATAAAAACTTGAAAAGTTACTTAAACTATTTTGGTTCTTTCGGATATCTCCGGAAATACTCAGAATTTTAAAACTTTCTAGACGGCATATTGCTAGGCACCTAAATGCACAATTTTGTCCTAAATTGACCGATACTGTTGCTCTTACGGTTTTCGAGATCCCCATATAAAGACTCGAATTGGAGCTACCCAGGACAGGGATTTCATTTATATTTATTTAGGGTCCCACCTACAAGCTTTCCTGCAGTCTATAGAGGAAAACTGTCAATACAAAAGTTTGATAGTTTCTCTTTAACCGTCTGAATGGTTTTTCCAATAATCAAAAGACGATCGAAACATTAATAAACGAACATTAAGCTTGTTATTTTAAATGGAATAGCCTGTATATCATTGCGTATTTGGATTCGTCCGAAAAATTCTAGATAATATGTATCATGTATAATATTATATACCTATCTTCAACTGTTTACGAAATATTGATAATTGGAAAACAACTGTTTTGACACTTGACAGGACTTAAAATCTAGACATTGCCCGAATTGAATTTTAAATAGTATCAAACGATAGCTTGTGAAAAACTAAGAAAATGATATGCAAACCGTTTTTCTTGATCTCATAAGATTTATATCCTCTCAATGTATCAAAATAGTCTTTTCAATTGTTAAAATTTTGTAAATAGTGAAAGAATGGTATAGAAAAATGACATACAACATCTAGATTTTTCTAGATAATTCAAAAATGCAATAATATACATGGTGTTCCATTTAAAATACCAAACTTGATCGTTTATTAATCTTTCTATCGGCTTTTCTTCAGTTTGAGAATAAATTCTGACGGTTCAAATGAATCTATAAAACATTTTTATTGAAAGTTTTCCTCTATCATCTAGGTACTGAAAACTCTAAAGGTGGTTGCCTAAATATAAATAAAAACCCTGTACAACTTTCCACATTTTCCTCCATTTTCGGGAGTACTGGAGTTTTTATCAAAGATAGAATATTGCAGTTTTCCCTTTAGTTTCGTATTTTTTCACGAAAAGAGATTTGGCGCCAAAAAAATAAAAAAAAATCTTTTTGATAGAATATTTACCCAGAGTGCAGTAGCTTAGTTACTTTTTTTGTTTAGATATCTTTCAATTAATTAAAATGAGATAACCTATATATTATTTTTTAAATTGATTATGCATAATTGGCGCTTCTCAAAAATAGATTATGTTTGGAATTTAAATGAAGATTTTAGAACCAGATACGTCTTCTCTCTTGGCTTGTCAATAGATATCAAAATGGACTTTTTGTATCACATTCTGACTTCGATCACAGATGATCGAAATATATTTTTTAAATAAAAATTATGGAAAAGCTAAATTTTTTCAATAATTCATGGTCATGTTTTCGATAATTTTAGAGGGTATGGTAGTTTTTATCAAAGATATAGTGATGCGGTTTTTCCTTGAGTTTGGGTTAGTTTGGGTTAGTCGTCCTTTTTGACGAACCGAGATCTGGTGCCAAAAAAAGAAAAAACTGTTCTTAATAGAACATTTACCAGTTCAGAAATCTTTCAAATTTTTAAAATGAGATATTCTGTATAATATTTTTTAAATTTAATAAACATAATTGGCGCTTTTCAAAAATATACCTATTGTTTCTGTAATATAAATAATGCTATTAGAACCAGATATGCTTTCGCTATACACTTATAGACATATTTCAAAATTGACATTTTGTATCATCTCTCACAGTCTGAAAATCTATTGACTTCGATAACAAATGATGAAGAATAGTTATTTGTTTTACTAGGCAGCAAAGTAGCAGATTGACTGCCGCGGCTGATAGTTCATAGCCGAGCGTAGCGAGGCTAGGAATTCAGCTAAAGGTATGGTTCCGCTTGTGCGTCGGACACATGCAGTGGCTGCATGCAGCGGTCGCTGCGTTCGACGGAGAGACTCCACATTCGGAATTACTAAAAAGTGGTTCATCTTGTGCGACGCAGCAGTCCGCCGCAAAAGATAAACCACTTGTTTCGTAATTCCGAATGAGGAGTCTCTCCGTCGAACGCAGCGGCCGCTGCATGCAGCCAATACATGCGTCCGACGCACTAGCGGAACCATACCTTTAGGCAGTCAATCTACTTTGCTGCCGAGTTGAACATATAATTTTTTCTCCGATTGTTTATAATGATATATGTATATTGTATATTTGCAAATTATTACAATTCCCACAATCTTTTTATTTTTCCTGTAGTGATAAATTAAGACAAAATTTCATAGAAATCGCAATTGTTGGAACGGTTGGTTGCTATGGAAATGTATATGTCCATAATAATTATAGTTTGACAACTTATCTCAAACGTTTTATTCCCATGGAGACTAATAACTTTGCTGCCTAGGCAGCAAAGTACCTACTTTGCTGCCTGGATAGGAAAAGTAATACTTTGCTGATTGATATGTGTCTGCAAAATTAATATTTGCTGTCAATCGGAGAAAATAACATTCCCGTCCTAGGCCGGGAATGTAGCATTTCTGTCATATTGAAACGCCTTGTTTATCAGATCTGACGTCTATCAAAAGTAACATTTAGCTGTAGTTTCCGTAGCTACGTAATAAACTTCAAGCTCGCTCGATTCAAAACTTGATATTATGTTGAGTTTAAAAACACGTTTTTATTTACAGTAATATTTGGCTCTATTTATATAAGTACGTATTCTAATTAATTTCGATCGGATAAAAAATAGTATGTGCAACTCGTAGGAAAAGCACATTCCTGGACTCCTGTGTTGCTGGCCTCGGCTGCGCCTCGTCCATTAACTACCACATCCGTCCAGGAATGTTTTACTTTTCCTCCTAGTTACACAATATACTATTGTCGAAATATATTTTTAAATAGAAATAATGAACTATGTATTGGGGCTTGGAACCTTGGGCAGAGTGCACTAAAAACAGAGTTTTATCCACAATACCGAAACAGAATTATTGCACACGACGTGCGTTTCGCTAACCGTGTTAGCAACATCAGATGATTAAAACTTTTTAATCATCACAGTTTTTAATCATCTTTTGATGGTTAGCGAAACGCGCGCCAAGTGCAATAATTCTGTTTCGGTATTGCGGATATAACTCCGTTTTAGAAAAATAATGAAAACTAAATTTTGTCAATTGACAGATTTCAAAATGGGCTTTTTTATCATCTCCCATATTCTAAAAATCTATTGACTTCGATCACAAATGATGAAGAAGACTATTTTTGTCAAAAAATATTTTTTAAATAAAAATAATAAAAAATCAATTTTGTCAATTTGTCGTCATATTTTTGACAATTTTAGGGGGTATTCGAGTCTTTTTTATGGAAGAGAGTTCAGCGGTTTTCCCTGGATATTATTTTTTTTAAATTATTAAGCCTAATTGGCGCTTTTGAAAAATATATGGTTTTTGTAATTTAAATGAAGCTATTAGAACCAGATATGCATTAGCTCCACACTTATAGACATATTTCAACATGGACTTTTTGCATTATCTCCCATCGTCTGAATATCTATTGACTTCGACCACAAATGATGAAGATGACCATTTTTGTCAAATAAATTTTTTAAATATAAGTAATAAAAACTTAAATTTTGTTAATTCATTGTTTTGCAGTGTGGAAACTCTTTTAACGTACTACGAATTTATTTTTCTTCATTTATTCAGAAAATATCAGATAGATATGTGTTTTACTATTATTTGCTTCATTCAATTACATACACTCAATTAATTTATATCAAATATCAAAATTTGCATCTTTATTATCACCTAGTTTGAACCATCGACTTTAAAAAACTAAAATTTTCTTGAACTTTTGGCACTGTTTGCAATATCTCTTTGGTGTAATAGAAAAAGGGTGCATTAAAAAACAACGAGATGTTAAACATATTCTTGTTTATTTAGGTATTTTTCCCTAAATGACGGCCCACCACTGTGCACTGTATCCAGCTAGCTTTATTACCGCCTCTTCCAATTACACCTACTCAATTATCTTTGTACACAGGAAAATGGCATACACCTCCAATTACACATCGGGGTTAGAATATCGCCACAGTATAATACCTCGGTTCATAAATATTAATATTTTGCAAAACATGCCGGGCTATGAGGAATATAATAACCAGGCCGAAACACACATTCATAGTGACAAGAAGGATGTATTCTACCGCTAGATAGAAGGTGTTGACTAGTTTCAGGATCGGCTGTTCCATTTGCTGAAAAATTCCTGAAAGGAAAATAAAATATTGGTTACATTTTTCAAGTTATTCAACTCTTAATGGGGCAGCTAATAAAGTAAAAGTGCCGCATATTTGGCATGAACAAAAGTTAACAATAATCAAATTTGTCGTCAAAAACACTTTTGAGTTCCTATGACTGACGCAATTAGCGGAATTTCCCATTTAAATTATGCAATAAATTACTGCATTAGAATCGACTAGTATTTACAGCCTTTATTATAGGGTCACAGGAGACATTTATTTCTTCTTCGTAAAGAACTACTACGACTTCGGAGCGCATCATCTGATTTTTAAAACCTGATCAGAAGTAAGTTGCGAATAACATATTTGATTATTGAAAAGGAAACTATTATACATACTATTGGCCGAGTTGTTGAGTTTTTCTCAGTAATTTAGCGTTAACAGATATGAATATGATTAGCTAGTAGAATATAATATAAAAAATTAAAAATTAACATGTCAAAACAGCAGGCCACTCTATCTGTGACTACACTCCTGGACAGAAAAACCGCACAAACAAACTTTCGTTATTAAACGATTAATTAATTAATTAGTTAATTAGTCTTAACAATTTTATTAAGTTTTGCATCGATATTGATAACTTTTGAAGCGAAAACTTCATTTACGCCGTTGGGTGTGATTTGAGAATAGATGAAATACCTAATGTAAACGAGGAAACGGAAAAACGACACCAATACAAACATATAGATCCATAAGATATAGATATACGGTTGTTACATGTTCGCCAAAAGCAAAAGGCAAAAAGTGGTTGTCGTACATATCACTGAAGTAAAGCAATGTGGGGCGTGGTTAGTACTTGGATGGGTGACCGCTAGGTTTGGTTTTATGTAGGTTTCACTTCTACCGCTTGTAAACTGTTTTTAATTTTATATAGTTTTAAATATCGCTCTGCTGAAGTTTTCACTTCTCTCGTGCAGTTTTAAGCACACACCATTTTTTTTCAAGTTGTAGGGCCCGTTGTCATCATTATTATCTGATAATAATTTTGCAAAAAACTTAAATGAATTTAGTATTATAGAGTGTAGAACCAAAAATTGCATTTTGCCCTAAATTTCTGAATACTCTGTGGAATAATCTAACGACAAAATGATAATTTATTCCTTTCTTATTTTTTTAATGATTCCTTTTTTTTAATGTAAACATAAATTATTAAAGGAAACCATACTATTTACAACAATAACAAAAATTTAAGATATTGCGGAGAATAAAGAAATAAACAATACAACACTATTATCGTATATGGATTCCTCGTGCTTTAATAACTGCCATGCAACGTGGTAATTGCAACTTCAATTGAAGAATGTTTTCCTGCTCTTCAAGAAGATCGGTTCGAAGATCCCGAGTGGTTTCTAGTTCTCTGCAAATTATAATCCCAATATATCGCACAATTGCTTAATCGGGCTTAGATCAGGACTACGTGAAGGCCAGTCTCATCGTTGGATATTAATTTCATCTAGATCGTTGACAGCTGCTACGACATAAGGACCAAGTCCACCATGTATTAAACAAAATTTGTTGAGCAACAAATGAAGGAAAAGAATTGCCGTGGTCTGCTAAAAACTACGCTATACAACAGTTCGCAGTTAAGCGTAATTTTCAATTAAAACGAAGTCTGTACGGGCATGCAATGAAATTCCAGCCCACACCATAATACTACCACCTCCATAAAGTTTTCTTGGGGGTATGCAACATTTAGACAAATATTATTATCGTCTTCTACATATACGCACGCATCTATCCGAAGAACGCAAATAACAACGCAATTCGCCTGTGAATAATACACGTATCCAATCTTTGCCATTCCAGTCTCTATTTTCAAGGACAAAATTAAATCGCTCAGCACGATGGTCTGGAAGTGAAGCTGGCTAAACAGCTGGTCTCTTTCATTGGCATCAATCCCTGTTCACGTAATCTACACTCTTGTGCCACGTACATTTATAGGTCGAAGATTAATAGCAGTGGCCGCGATTTTGCAAAGCAGTTAGCGTAATAAAATTATAATTTCGTTCATTTCCTGATCCTGGAGTGTCCTGGACGTCGTGCGTAATCATCGGTCTGGCATAAGCGGCTGATCGCCTCTTGTATATGCAATGTAGCGTATATCACGACCATTATTATTCAATGCAACAGCTCGTACATCTTTTGTGTGTATATTATTATTAAAAAAACAAAACTTTTAATGCTGAATGAGAGTGCACTGGCACTTTTGATAAAAAAAATACAGATAATATAAACACTAATCGTAACGTTGTTAGGCCACAAAATACCAATGGTAATGCTTGTTTAAAATATAATGTTTCAATTTTTGTTACTGTTGTACAGGGATATCCAACGAGGACTAGACAATGCGATTTTTTGACTTTCCCTGTACTTTTATAAAGAAAACTGAAATAGCCATCTTATGTAATTTTCTCCCGCGAATTCGGATATGTTCAGCAAAAAACAATTGAACATCAAATAAAAGTGCTAGGGGTCACTTTGATATACCCTGTATATGACTAAATTTTTGGACTCTCCAGAAAAATCTAAACACATTTTGTGTATAATATCCTATACCTATCTTTAGCCACCAAATATTGACAGTTGAAAGTCGGGTATTTTGACACTTTTGACAGGCTCTAAAATATAAACCGCACAAGATCAAAGAAAACGGTTTGCACATTCCTATCTTAAGTTTTCATAAACTATCGAATGAGAGGATATTCGAATTTAACCTGCGGATAAAATTAACCGGAACTTTTAAACCTCTGGTTAAATTCAAAGTTACTATCATTCGATAGCTTATGCAAACCCAAGACAGAGTACAAATAATATCGAGTAGATTCACTCAGCAAAAATCGTTTCATGTTTTTGGATCAAACGCAAAAGCCGCAGCACGGTAAAACAGTATTATGGAGGAAAAGTGATACTTTTCATGGCGCGCTCGTGTTTAACAGCCGAACGGAGTGAGGCTGGTAATAGAGAGCAAGCCATGAAAAGTAACTTTTCCTCCAAATAAAATATGCTGTTTGTTCTTCAAATGTCGACAAATTAATGCAAATACATCTCTTTTTAATAGTAATAATATCTAATTATTATTAAAGATAAATGGGTTCGCAAGGCGGCTTAGACCACGGTCGTAGGTGGCCTTGCTTAGACCGGTATCGGTGAAGATAATAGGTCTGTTCTAGCAGCGATTTCAAACGGTTTCAAACCGTCCGGAGTTTGCGCATAACGATATAAACGTCGCTTATATAGCTATGCGCAAACTCCGTACGGTTTGAAACCGTTTGAAATCGCTGCTAGAACAAACCTAAAGTAACATAAAGCTGTCAGTGGACACTGTCAACAATAATTATTTTTTAAGATTGCGTCTCCGACTGCGTTTTAATTCCGTATTGATAAGCAGTTATTGAATAAGTTCGATTAAATAATAACCAATTTGTTCCTAAATTAGTGATTTTTAGAAATGCAGTCACAAATTGAGTGATAAATACAAATTGTAGTTTAATAAACCTTGAGTTGTTGACGCTTATTTTGTTGTCTGTTTGTATTGTATCTATGTTGCTATGGTAACACTTTTACCTCCGCCGGCGGAAAAGTGAAAAGTAAAGCTCCGGCGGAGGAAAAACGAAACTTCACGGCCGCCTACACAGTCGAGTAATGACGGATTTACTGATGTTTGAAGAAAAAATTAGTTTTTACCCTACCTGCAGCAGCGAGCAGTCTGTGAGGGGAGATTCAAAAAATATTAGCTGATGCAAAATTATTTCCTCAGTTATTATTTGATACACGATATTAAGGTAATTTTCAATACGTGATTCAAATGAATAAAACTATGTAATAAAGTTATACAAAATAGAAACGTATACTAAATTTAAAAAACATTATAAATAAAGGTAATACCTATTAAAATAAGTTATTTGACAGTTTGTAACTTTATTCATCTATTAAAACACGTATAAAGCAGAAGGTTCAAAGTACCTGACAAATATTGTGGGAATTTAGATATAAAAAGGACATATTAAGCTAGTAAACTAAATTTATAGCTTCTTAAAGGTCTTAACACTTCATTACTCGCGCTACCAGTATTTCTCTCACATTTTCTGAGAAATCGTCAGTTTTCGGAGATGGCTTTGCGAACGGAGCTGTCCTCCACTCTAGCTGACTTATTTGGCGTCTTCTTTAACATGGCCAATTAACAGGGTGCATTTCTTAAGTGATTTGCTGCATTTGTGAGACTTTCTCTCATCACGCTACGTCTGCCGTAGTACTTTTAACATTGAAAATGTTTTGTCATGGGGCATCAAATTTGCGAAAAAGTGCATGCTACATTTGCCACACATGATGTCATATGCGTGATGAACTACTAACTGAAACTAACCAAAAGTAATCAAAAGCACCAAAAAGAGCCAAAATGTATCGGAACAGATTAAAAAAATTCAAGTAAGTTAAATCTAACTCAAATTAACCGAATTTTTGCTGCTAATTAAAACTAACCAAATCCATTAAAATTGGATATAACGTATCGGATCCGGTTCAAATTAGTAAAATAAATTGGAACTAACTGAAACTAACCGAAAGTTGATTGAACAACTAACCAAAAGCACCAAAAAGGGCTAAGCCGTATCGGACAAATTAAAAATATTAAATTAAGTTAAAATTAGCTTAAATTAACCGAATTTTGGTGACTAACCAAAACTAACCGAAAACATTCAATTTGATTGTAACGTATCGGAGTCAGTTCAAGTGACTAAAATAAATTAAAACTAAGTGAAATTAAAGAAATACCTTTTTAACATTATAATTTTTTTAACATAATTATAAAAAAATAAAAAAAGGTGCGGATATGAAGACCTAAAAAATTACCCTCCACTTGTAGATAGGAAAATCTATTAATACATATATAACTAGCCATGACGTTGCGGTAGATAATATTTCTAACCTGTTCCGAATTGTTTTAGCCCGTTTTTGCGCTTTTGGTTACTTTTAGTTAGTTTTGGTTAGCCGTTTAATTAACTTTCGGTTAGTCTCAGTTAGATCCTATTTATTTTAGGCATTTGAACCGACTCCTAAACGTTATAATCAAATTTAGTGTTTTTCATTAATTTTTGGTTAGTCGCCAAAGGTCTTCTCGTTTTGGTTAGTTTTAACTGACTTTAATTTTTGTAACCTATTGCGATACGTTTTAGTGCTTTTGGTTACTTTTGATTAGTTTTGGTTAGTCATTCAATCAGATTTCTGTTAGTTTTAGTTGGTTTTTGTTTATTTTAGATTTTGAACCGGTTCCAATACGTTACAAATATAATTAATTTTAATGTTTTTGGTTAGTTTTAGTTAGTCGCCGAAATTCGGCTAATTTAAGTGAGTTTCAACTTACTGTAATATTTTTAATCTGTTTCGATTTATGTTTTCGCTTTTTTTGTTAGTTTTGGTTAGCTTTGTTCTACAATCAATTTTCGGTTAATATCGGTTAGTTTCAATTTATTATAGTCATTTGAACCGGTTCCAATACATTATTACCAATTTTACTGTTTTTGGTTAGTTTAGGTTAGTCGCCAAAATTCGGTTAATTTGTGTTAATTTTATCTTACTCCAATATTTTTAATCTATTATTAGTAATTCAATCAGCTTTCGGTTAGTTTCAGTTAGCTCCAATTTATTTTACTCATTTGAAGCGGTTCCGATACATTATAACTAATTTAAATGTTTTTGGCAAAAGTATGTCAGTTGCCAAAATTAGGTTAATTTGGGTTAGTTTCAACTAACTTTAATATTTTTAATCTGTTTTGTCGGTTTAAGCCCTTAGTGCTTTTGGTTACTTTGGCTAGTTTTGATTAGTCGTGCAATCAAGTTTTTGTTAATTACAGTTAGTTTCAATTTATATTAGTCATTTGAACCGATTCTGATACTTTATAACCAATTTTAATGTTTTTGGTTAGTCGCCAAAATTCGGTTACTTTGGGTTATTTTCAACTTACTTTAATCTTTTTAATCTGTTCCGATACGTTTTAGACCTTTTTGGTGCTTTTAGTTACTTTTGGTTAGTTTTTCAATCAACTTTCGGTTACTTTCAGTCAGTTCCAATTTATTTTAGTCATTTGAATCGGTTCCGATACGTTATAATCAAATTTAATGTTTTTGGTTAGTTTTGGTTAGTTGTTAAAATTCCGTTCGTTTTGGTTAGTTTTAACTTAATTTAATTTTCGTAACCTGTACCGGTACGTTTAAGCCCGTATTGGTTACTTTTGGAGAGTTTTGGTTAGTCATTAAATCAACTTTCGGTGAGTTTCAGTTAGTTCCAATTTATTTTAGACATTTTAATCGATTTCGATACCTAATAAATCAAATTTAAGTTTAAGTAAATAAACTAACACGATCTCACACGCGTATGATGTCATGTATCAAATGTAGCATGCACGTTTCCAAGATTTGAGGCCCTATACCGACTAGGATAATAGAAACATCTTCAATGTTAAAATTAAAATTAAAAAAGAGTTGCTTTAAAAACACAAGTCATGTGAAAAATTCGCAATTATTAAAACATAAACGGATGTTTGCTCACGTTAGTGGTGACGGGCATTTTATTTTTGCCGTACTTGTTTACTTTTCCCACTATTGTCTTTATCCAAATTTTGGTAAATAACAGAATTTTAATAAAGGCATATTTATTAAACCGATTATACGTGTAATTGAAAAACAGCATATTATTAAAAAATTATTATAAATCTTACCTGATAGGGTCTTTGGGGCATCTAAAAAATGAATATCCGTCACCCACTTTTGTAATACAATTATCCGCACAACAATCTCGCCATTGTAACGATCTTAATAATTATTCAATTCAACGAGACCCAACAGTACAGAATATCAAGGCGTTTGAACACTGACCGTAAATTCTCCCTCGTAGTGTAGCCACCACTGGCCGCGAACGAGATTGATCCGGATTCGCTTCGAAGGTAAAAACTGTCGGCGAAATTGGAAATTTGTCTCGAGTGAACCTAACGTATATATTTATTTATACCGTGCCCCAGATAGGAATGTGCAAATCGTTTTCTTTGATCTCGTGCGGTTTAGATTTTAGAGCCTGTCAAAGTGTCAACATATCCGACTTTCAACTGTCAATATTTCGTAATAGGTATAGGATATATACAAAATGTGTTTTGCTGAACATATCCGAATTCGCGGGAGAAAATTACATAAGACGGCTATTTCAGTTTTCTCTATAAATGTACAGGGAAAGTCAAGAAATCGCCTTGTCTAGTCCTCGTTGGATAACCCTGTACATCGCATCGTTCCCATTAAAAATATGTGCTTATTTTAAGAATAAAGATATCTATATCAATAAAATAAGGAATGTTGAGAAATGGCGAGGCTTAAAAATGCCATACATAGTTCCATCATTTTAACATTAAATTCTACCATTGAGTGTGCAGATTATAACGCAAAAATTTAATAAATCTTTACCCAATTCAATATCAAATAATAATGATGATAAACTTCAGAGAAAATTTATCTAAATCGATGCACAACTTAATGCACTTAATGGACTTCTAAGCTTGACTTTGAACGCAATTTGGTTTGTCCGTTTTTCTTTGCTCATGATTTGTAAGATTTTTGAAAAAAAACGGTTAGTTTTGATATACTAGACTAAATAGCCAATGACATATAGCGCTCCTTTCAAAAATTAAATAGTACTCATGACTTACAACCCATATTCACAAACAAAAATAATGTCAGATAAAATTAGACTGTGCAAAGTGTATTGATATCTTCGAAATTGTAAGAGAAATCTAAATAAAATGGTGTATTGAAAATTTGGACTTTCCTGATGCCTTTGCAGATATTCAACAAAAAATTAAAATTTTGAATTTAAATTTGAAATATTTACATTTTGATTACTCATAATTCTCTATAATAGGACCGTATTCTCAGATTTAACTTCCGAAGTTTCGAATGGTGTCACAATCTTCTTCTTATTATTATTTAATTAGCGATCTCAGTTCTTTTTTTGTTTCGTTTTCCGTAGTATTCTTTGTCATCCCAATATATTGGCCATATAACTATAGTGTCACGTATAGAATATTAGTCTGTATGTTAGTGTAACGACCTGTGTGCGCGACGCCTCGCTTTGGATGGCGTGCGGGTTATATAGCTCAGATCTGAACTCGATCTAAATCAGGTGAGAATACATGATAAAGAAAGCACTTTAGTTAAAAGCAATGCAACGTCTATTGGTCAAATACTTAAGATTACTAAGGTGCGCATGTGCTTCTGGTCAAGGTATATTTTTTAATTGTTTATAAATCTTTGGACACTATTTTATAATATACTTTTCTCAAGAGTTGTGTTGTATTTATGGTTGGCTTCCTCTTAAGTTTACTCACAGAGTTTACATTGCACTCTAACTACTTGACAGATTCAACAAAATTAATAACTTTCGATTTTTTAGAATATCTATGAATGCATCTGATTTTTCAAAATCCTATTTTATTTAGCACTAAATTGCGTAGCATTGCCCTAATTTAATAGACTTCGAATCTTTTACGGTTTCCAATATATCGATGCGCAACATCGAATTTGTAACAACCTACATGGATAAAAATATAAGAGAGAAAGGATAAAACAAACCATAAAAGGATAAGCAAAATAAATCGAAACATAATGGAATATGTATAAACCTTCCCCCGTGCGGGCATAAAGTCCACTTTATGACCCTTGCGGGTATAAAGTACACTTTATGGACTCAAATAATTGAATTGAATTCGTATTTTTTTAAATGTTTACTTTACATATTGTGAATGCAATAACGAACTAGTATGACATTAAAGTTAGTATGCACCACGAGTATTAATAGATGTGTAGACCCTCGGGCGACTTATAAACCCTCTGGCCAGAGGCCCTCGGGTTTGTAACATTGTCGCCCTCAGGGCATAAACATGTACTTAATACCCTTGGTACATAAATAACTATTATAAAGGCTCTGTCATCGTTTCTTAAGAGAAAAGAAGAGATGACACAAACTCTCTAAATATCCTCATACAGATTCTGAATGGGCGTGCTTTCAGGCAATGGTAAATTATTTATTTGTCATGTATTATAAAAAGGCTTTCAGTAGTATGAGGCCTATATTTCCCAACAGTCAGGCAAACCGTCTCTAACGTAAATAGATGTGACCAAGTTAGTATTTCCAGTAAAAAAATAAAGATCTGCATTGTTCTTGAGCACTTACTTTTAATATATTTTAAATGACCGTTTATGAAAAGTAGAAGTGGACTGGTGCTTCAAGCATCAAATCAATGAGGAATTGTTTGACTAACATTGGAAAAACTGTTAAGTTCCAAGTTTGTGAAACTTATTTGCCTCATTTAAAAATATTAAATCAAAATTAATTGTTATTCTTTATAAACTTATCAGTCAAGAAAAAACGTTCTTAATTTGAAAGCATGAGATAGGAAATAGCGGCTTTAGTGAACCTTTCTTATCGGATATGAGTTTATTTCACCACTTTCGTCTCCAAAAGAATGAATAACGTATGATGAATAAAAAAATTAGAGGACCGTCTTGAAGTGGTGCTTAGTTTTTTGTTGGTCACGCCAAAGTTTACAGAATTAACAATATAAGTTGACTCACTTCGCGCCATCGTCAAGTTCCACTCCGCCACTCCCCGCCTGCCCGGCTGACTGGTGCCAGTCTACAGCGGAGAGCTAGGTAAATTAAGTTTATTTTAAATTTGTTTATGGTCCGGCGTATAGGGTGAGATTTCAAAAATAGCGGTTTGTTTTTGTGGATTTCTGAGTAAAATGTCTAGTCGAAATATTTGTTCAGTAGTTGATTGTGAAAGACGAATGGCAGACAATATATCGCTCTTTAGGTGCCCAAAAGGGTAGGTATGTATTAGTTTATTATAAGCTTTTATTTAACTTCACTTGTATGTTTGGGTCAAATCTTACAAGTTTGAGTAATATGTCCTACTTCCCATCAATGTTCAATATTAACATTAATTTATAGTAAGTACAATAAGAGTATGTATTAAAAAAAACTTGCAGGTGTCGAGCCTGGAAAAGTGCCTTAGAATTTATAGCATCCCACAAATATGCGAAAGATACACCAATGTAATGTCATAGCCGTATTAGAATGTGTGGTTTGCATTTTAATGAAAACAGTTTCGCAAATTCTTCTAGGAGCTGTATACATTCATATGCTGTTCCATCAACCTGTTACCAACTAAAAATGGTTAATTTTTAATCAGATTTTATGTATTTGCAAAATATTGTAAGATGGGTGCAAATATAGGTTTATCTAAAAGTCTATTACTTTAAATTTTGTGCTAATTAGTAATTGTGGTAAAATTAACGAAATATAGAAATTGCTAAAATGTAGACAATTAGTTTGGGTTAGTTAGTTTTGCAAAACCTTTTCCAAAATAATTTGTAAAGTCTTACAAAACTATGATGTAGTTCATCCCCAAAATAAATTAAAATAATGAATTTTGCACGAGGTATTAAATTTCATTCTTGAAGTAAAAAATGATATATTTTACAAATTTTATATGCAATCGTATTTACCGTAATTTTTTTAAAATATGCTGAATGAGTCCTTTACGTTTTCATCTTTTTTTAACACAAAATATAGTTTTCAAAATTTTAATAAAAACATATTTCAATTTTAAACTCGTCCATTGATTATTTACACAGCGGGAATTTTTACTCTATATTTACCAGTAGCGCTTTGACCAAAGTAAATCGCGGCAAACTCGGCTCTTATTACCTCAATACCCCCTACATTTTTTACCGTCGCGTTGCGTCCTCGGCCCGCCTTTGATATGACGATTTCATTGAATTTGCGCTTAGTGAACCAACTTATATTTTTAATTCTGAAAACTTTGGTTACGCTCCCGCAGGGAGAGAAGCCATCTTTTTTATCGTGGAAGCCCGACCATAATTATTTCCATTATAGTTTCGGCTAGCTTTGGTTAGCTTGGGTTAGTTAGGGTTAGCTTTGGTCAGTTTGGGTTAGCTCTGTTTCATTTAAGCTAGTACGAGCTTGCGCGAAGCGTAAGACTCTGTTCGCGGAAGTACGACCGTAATAAGGAAATGGATTTTGCTTGAAAATAGCTATTTCAAACATAGTCCGTAAATTTTTTATTAAATTGAACAAAAATTTTAAAATATTACCGGAAATTTCAGTAAACTGTGGAGTCATGTGATTTAAGTTTTTTGATAAAGTTTACATGACATTATTACAATTTTGCAGGCAGTGTCATATTTTGAACGAAATACGTTAAAATTTCCGACATTTAAAACTATTATTTTATGAGAAAAAAGGATTCCTCCGCAATTTCCTTTCCTTAATTTACTTTGTTTTACATGCCCCTTATGTCATATAAAACAAAACTGCAAAAATCCGTGAGTGGTTAAGTACGCCAGACCTGTAACGCTTACGGTTAGCAATACACGCATTTAAAAACCTCCCATTTTCCAAAAAATATATTTAACTATCACGCATCCTTCTGATGCGTGATAGTTAGTAGTTTCAAAGCCAAAATATGTGTTGTGAAGAACTGTTCCCAACCTATACTAAATTTCATATAATCTGCTGAGAAATCTCAAAAATAAAATAAATATTTATCTTAGTAGGGAAACGTGACTTTTTGTAATTTAGGTAAAGAATCTCCAAGCAAACGATATAACAGATGTATCGAAATATCATATATAGGTATTCGATTTCTCCATTTTTAAATATTGTATTCCATGAAAAATACAACCAACACCGGAATTACTCGTCATTCCTAGAATGTTCATTTTATTTGCGTAATGGTTTACTTTACTATACCGTAATTATATAGTGTTATTTATAGGCTGCTAAATTTTTATTTTCCATATTATTTTGAAATACAAAAATTGCATTGTAGAGGATGATTTAGGTAACTCTTTAAATGAAAATACTTTAAAAAAATATTCCGAACCAATTAGTTCTATTTTATCTGCTCTTCTTTTAATATCCAGGGTAGTTTCATTAATATTGCAAAAACATTCAAGACAAGCTTCCCTGTCTAAAAAGAAGAACAAAAGTTCCTATCAACCCATGTCGTCAAATGCTTCATTTAGGAGATACAGGGTGTTAAATTTTAATTTTTCTTTTTGTTTTTTCTAAATATTTTTTGAAATAATGTCGATATTAAAATTCAAATTTGATGTTAGTATAGCTCTCGCTTGTAGGGGTTGCCACCTGCATGTCTTTTTTACTCTTTGAGCAGACATAACTTTTTTTATACGTACTTTTAAAACATTTTTATGTAAAAAAATATATGTCCCACTCATATTTACAAGAAAAAGATATACTTGCTAGAAGTCGCTACTAGCAACTAGTCTCGAGAAAACATGGAAAATAAATAGCAAGGTGCAACGCCGTCGTATACTGGCGTAAGGAGTAAAGTCTTTAGACTTGCATCTGGCCGGACCGTGCAAGATTACAACATTCGAACATAAACATTCAAACGTCGAACCAAACGAAATGTTGCGCATGGGTATTTTGTATTTTTATGATCAGTTTGCCGCGTCCTGTAATTTTGAGGTTAGGTATGGAATATATTCGCGGAAACACATGCAAGCTGCTGTAGTATATCTACTATAATACGGCTCTTAACCCCATTTTTTTTTTATCATTAAACTAATATTTCACTTCACGCATGGCCCTCCGCTCGCTTCGCTCGCTACGAGGGCTCAAAGAACAGGAACTAACCAAAATTAACCCAAGGCATACACAAAATCAGGAAAAAAAATAAAAAAAAGGTGCAGTACGACAATCAAATCTTACATCTTTTTCAACAACGATTCACAGTAACAAGATTCTCAAAATAAATTACACAAGTAGTGAAATGTGCTATATGCAACATGCATTTTGTTTATGGCCAGCCAAGGGTAGTTCATTAGCGGCGAGGGCCGCGTGAACGGTTTTCCGAAATATTTACCAGTACCGATATATAATAGGAAAACCTGTTATATTTCACAAGCAGTTGAGCCAATTGCTTTTCAGGGACGTTCCTCAATACAGGCTTGGTAGGAAATTTTGGGGCATAAGGTCTCAAGTGCGATTTTTATCCGAGGCACTTGACCGTGATCGGTACAAGATCACAATTGTTTGTTTGTTATATCTCTCTATTTCTATATAAATTTGTTGTTACCTTTGTTTTTGAATTAAACTGATTTTTGAGTTAGAAAATAGCTTTCAGGCAATAATTGAATTGAATAATTGTTATTACCTTTATTTTGAATTAAACTGATTTTTGAGTTGATAAGTAGCTTACCTGTTTAAATTTAGTGATTTAATTTTTGTTCTTACTCGATTACTGTAATTGTTTTTTATTGAATTATTGTTCATTACAATTTTTCTCAGCTTAAATAGCTATTCATTTTATTTATTATCTGTAGCCTGTTCACTGCTTGATTTAAAAATATAATTATTGTCTACAGTCTACAATTCTGTGAAAATTGGCGGAGGCATATTTAATTAAATTAAATTAAATTTCTCCTTCAGCGTGTTTTGGCATTTCTTAGCATTGTTAATTGGAATGAATTATTCTAGTTCTCTCCTGTTAATTTCTGTATTAAAAACCTAAGCTAAGACAAGCGACGCTCTCCGTCATATTGAAACAGAGTTGTAACAACATTCTTAGTGAACTCTTTAACTTCCTCGTAGTGTTTTTTTTCATGCTACTGAGTCCATATGCACTCGGCCTACCAGGACAGTTTCCAGTGAGGTCACAGGACAGCTCCTAGGCACTACAGCAAATTCCAGTAGCCCTCTCCAGGAAGCTCGGAGGAACCACAAGGTGATTAAAGTGTAGATGTCACCAAGATAGCTCAACAGAATTCACTTACTCTTGTTAGAAGGAAATAGAATAAATACAAATTTTTAATCTTTTATTTTGCGCTTTTAATCACTACAGCACTTGAAAAAAAAAATAATTAAAACAAGCATGCTTCTTACCCATACACCCTGAGTATCTTTCAATTTATCTTTTCAGTAAATTAAAGTCATAATAATTTAAAGAAAAGTGCATTTATAGTTTATTGTAACAATTTGGCTTTTTATTTGAATTCTAGTAATAAAATTATAATAAGGCAATTGAAATTATATTTCAACAAATCAAAGTTTATCTTAACCCTTAACTACGGAGGTGCGATGTTCGGAACATAAACTCGGACGTGCCGTCTGGCAGACTACTGCGGATATTGCGGCATAAAGCCCTAATAATTTTGTAAGTGGTACTTCTAGATAATCTTTTAAGTTTTAGGAATTACTTTAATAAATAGTTTCTTAGAACACGTACCAACTTTATAATCACAAAGCCAGCTCTTTTCGATATGCTTCAACTCGATGGCGGTTAAAATGAAAAAAAATGCACTGTTATAATTTGAATGTATTTATTACATAAAACACTTTTAAAAAAAGTAGTGAAAACACTAGGAAGAAATAATGCACAACGACTACTTAAAACTAAAATATTTCAGCAGTGCAGTTCACACCATCCTTCCTCATACACTATAAACATATCGACCGACGTTTTGCATTTGAAGAACAAATATCTTGTCACGCGGTTTTTCTTTCTTGGAAATAATAATTGACATAATTTTTTTCTAATATATCTCGATTTATTAGTTACTCGTCATCTTCACTTTCATCACTACTGTCCGCTGATCGTTCAGAGATGCTATAATCAGAATTCTCGCAATCCTCGTCAGGGACAATGTCAATATCACTAGCAGCATCACCGTCTGCTTCGTATATCACTTTCGAAGTGCTTCTTCATAGTTTACATCACTAAAGCCAACTGGTTTTGATAGTCAGGCCATATTTGTGCGGAAATTTTCCGACCGATTTTATTACGTATACCCGGACGTGCCGTCTATCAAACTGCTTCACGAGAAGATCTCTAGGGAACTGACCTGTTTCAAGTCTTAGATATCTGATATTTTTTGTACCGGTCAACCACCAAACATGCCAGGAATACATGAGGTAACGGCCTTGTGAACGTTACCGTTTTTGACAAATTAAGGTATTTCGTTTTCACACCGCCTCTCGGACGGCACCTCCGTAGTTAAGGGCTAGCTAATTGCATTATATTGTAACAAAATTAAGCAATTGCTATTTCTCATAACAAGAGTTGTGCAATTGTATCAAAGATTGATTATCTAGAGCTTCTAAGATAATCAATCAACATTCAGATTTTAGGCTACCATTCTTAATAAAAGGCCCAAAAATGTTATTTCGCCACATTCAAACTTTAAAAAAGTTCTACTTTGAAGTCTGACCTGCTGGTTTATAATTGGATTATCAACAGACCAATACAGATTTCTTACTGCATTCTTTATTTAAAGGTAGGTAATATCAATGGCAATATTTATACTTCCACATATAACAGTCCAGAGTTGTATTTCGGTAAAACATAAAGTTAATGCTTTGATAGAAAGTTTACCCCAATTTCCTATCGAAACGTCAGAAAATATTTAAGTGTCCAGGTTCATATATAAAAAATAAGCTGATGATGGAATCCTTAAGCCAAATCATCGTACTTCTAATTTGATATTGGCATAGTCTAAATAAGAAGAACTGGCCACAATGCAATTTGTTTTGCAACGTTATTCGTTTACTATAACCCAAATAGGCTTGACCAATGGCTAAAATATTATTAAATATTAACAAATATTTGAATTAACAAATAATAAATCTGCAACAATATAATAATATTTATAATAATAACAAATATTATTTTTCGTTCTGCAAACGAAAATTATCATGGGATCATTATGTAAGAATTAAACGCAGATATTTTCGATACCTGTTAATCAGTCAAAATACAAAGACAATAATTTTAATTTTACAGTTGGATACGACTATTACACACCCTAGCCACGGTATAAATAAGTATATACGGTAGGTTCACTCGAGACAAATTTCCAATTTCGCCGACAGTTTTTACCTTCAAAGCGAATCCGGATCAATCTCGTTCGCGGCCAGTTGTGGCTACACTACGAGGGAGAATTTACGGTCAGTGTTCAAACGCCTTGATATTCTGTACTCTGTACTGTTGGGTCGCGTTGAATTAAATAATTATTAAGATCGTTACTATGGCGAGATATTGTGGTGCGAATAATTATTGTATTACAAAAGTGGGTGACGGATTTTCATTTTTTAGATGCCCCAAAGACCCTATCAGTTAAGATTTATAATAATTTTTTAATAATATGCAGTTTTTCAATTACACGTATAATCGGTTTAAGAAATATGTCTTTATTAAAATTTTGTTACTTACCTAAATATGGATGAAGACAATAGTGAGAAATGAAAACAAGTACGGTAAAAATTAAATGCCCGTCACCACTAGCGTGAGCAAAAATCCGTTTATTTTTTAATAATAGCGAATTTTTCACATGACCTTTTTTGTTTTTAAAACAACTCTTATATTTTAACATTGAAAATGTTCCTATTATCCTAGTAGGTATTGGGCCTCAAATCGTGAAAAAGTGCATGCTACATTTGACACATGACATCATACGCGTGTGAGATCGTGTTAGTTTATTTACTTAAACTTAAATTTGATTTATAAGGTATCGGAATCGATTAAAATGACTAAAATAAATTGGAATTAACCGAAACTCACCGATAGTTGATTGAACGACTAACCAAAACTCGCCAAAAGTAACCAATACAGGCTTAAACGTACCGGTACAGGTTACGAAAATTAAATTAAGTTAAAACTAACCAAAACGAACGGAATTTTAACGACTAACCAAAAACATTAAATTTTATTATAACGTATCGGAACCGATTCAAATGACTAAAATAAATTGGAACTAACTGAAAGTAATTGAAAGTTGACTGAAAAACTAACCAAAAGTAACTAAATGCACCAAAAAGGGCCAAAACGTATCGGAACAGGCGACTAACCAAAAACATTAAAATTAATTATAAAGTACGGAATCGGTTCAAATTACTAATATAAATTGAAACTAACTGTAATTAACAAAAAGTTGATTGCACGACTAATCAAAACTGGCCAAAGTAACCAAAAGCACTAAGGGCTTAAACCTATAGGAACAGATTAAAAATATTAAAGTTAGTTGAAATTAACCCAAATTAACCTAATTTTGGCGACTGACATAATTTTACCAAAAACATTTAAATTGGTTATAATGTATCGGAACCGCTTCAAATGAGTAAAATAAATTGGAGCTAACTGAAAGTAACCGAAAGCTGATTGAATGACTAGCCAAAAGAAACTAAAAGCACCGAAACCGGCTAAAACGTATCATAATAGATTTAAAATATTGGAGTAAGATAAAATTAACCCAAATTAACCGAATTTTGGCGACTAACCTTAACTAACCAAAAACAGTAAAATTGGTAATAACGTATTGGAACTGGTTCAAATGACTATAATAAATTTAAACTAACTGAAATTAACCGAAAGTTGATTGAACAACAAAGCTAACCAAAAGTAACCAGAAAAGCGAAAACATAAATCAAAATAGATTAAAAATATTAAAGTAAGTTGAAACTCACTTAAATTAGCCGAATTTCGGCGACTAACTGAAATTAACCAAAAACATTAAAATTAATTATACTCGTAACGTATTTGAACCGGTTCAAATTCTAAAAATATATAAAAACCAACTAAAACTAATAGAAATCTGATTGAATGACAAACCAAAACTAATCAAAAGTAACCAAAAGCACTAAAACGTATCGGAATAGGTTACAAAAATTAAAGTAGGTTAAGACTAACTAAGACGAGCAGACCTTTGGCGACTAACCAAAAGTAACGAAAAACACTAAATTTGATTATAACGTATCGGAGTCGGTTCAAATGACTAAAATAAATAGGATCTAACTGAGACTAACCGAAAGTTAATTAAATGGCTAAACAAAACTAACTAAAAGTTAGCAAAAGCGAGAGAACGGGCTAAAACAATTCGGAACAGGTTAGAATTATTATCTACCGCAACGTCATGGCTAGTTATATATTAATAGATTTTCCTATCTAAAAGTGGAGGGTAATTTTTTAGGTCTTCACATCGGCACCTTTTTCTATTTTTTTATAATTATGTTAAAAAATATAATAGTGTTAAAAAGGCATTTCTTTAAGTTCAGTTAGTTTTAATTCATTTTAGTCACTTGAACCGACTTCGATACGTTACAATCAAATTTAATGTTTTCGGTTTGTTTTGGTTAGTCGCCAAAATTCGGTTAATTTAAGTTAATTTTAACTTACTTTAATATTTGTAATTTGTCCGATACGGTTTAGGCATTTTTGGTGCTTTAGGTTAGTTGTTCACTCAACTTTCGGTTAGTTTCAGTTAGTTCCAATTTATTTTAGTAAATTGAACCGGATCCAATACGTTATAACAAATTTTAATGTATTTGGGTAGTTTTGGTTAGCTGCAAAAGTTGGTATAATTTGAGTTAGTCTTAATTTAATTTTTTTAATCTGTTCCGATACATTTAGTTCTTTTTGGTGCTTTTGATTACTTTTGGTTAGTTTGGGTTAGTTTGGGTTAGTTTGAATTAGTAGTTCATCACGCATATGACATCATGTGTGGCAAATGTAGCATGCACTTTTTCGCAATTTGATGCCCCATAACAGCAAAACAGAAACATTTTCAATGTTAAAAGTACTACGGCAGACGTAGCGCGATGAGAGAAATTCTCACAAATGCAGCCAATCATTTGAGAAATGCACCCGATTAATTGGCTATGTTAAAGAGGAAGCCAAATAAGTCAGTTAGAGTAGTGGAGGACAACTCCGTCCGCAAAGCCATCTCCAAAAACTGACGATTTCGCAGAAAATGTGAGAGAAATACTCGTAGCGCGAGTAATGAAGTGTTTAGACTTTTAAGAAGCAATACATTTACTTTACTAGCTTAATTTGTCCTTTTTATATTTAAATTCCCCTAATATTTCTCAGGTACTTTGAACCTTCTGCTTTATACATGTTTTAAGAGATGAATCAAGTTACAAACTGTCAAATAAATTATTTTAATAGGTATTACCTTTATTTATAATGTTTTTGAATTTAGTATACGTTACTATTTTGTATAACTTTATTACATAGTTTTATTCATTTGAATCACGTATTAAAAATTACCTTAATCGCCCTTTGAAATATCGTGTATCAAATAATAACCGAGGAAATAATTTTGCATCAGCTAATACTTTTTGAATCTCCCCTCACAGGCTGTTCGCTGCTGCAAGTAGAGTAAAAACTAGTTTTTTACCGTGCTGCGGCTTTTGCGTTTGATCCAAAAACATCAAACGATTTTTGCTAAGTGAATCTACTCGATATTATTTGTACTCTGCCCTAGAGGGCATTTTAAAATCTGAAAAATAACTTCCCGCTTTTTCCCTTAAGCGTTTTTACCCAAAGCTCTATGCTAAGCAGTTTTTGAGTTATAGCCGGCTATTCTTAGTATGAGATATGTAACTGTTGTTTACTTGGTTTCTTTAAAAAAAAATCCAATTTTGTGTGGACCGAAGGGCAATATTCACTCATATCGACTGAATGTTAATTATTATTGGTATTTTAGCAGTAAATTATTATATATTGAAGTAAAATAAGGATAATTAGGATTTAATAGCAACGGGTATCCGAAAAAATGTCCCAAAATCCTATTTTATTTCTAGTTTTGATGCGCTTTTCACTCACGTATCAGTTGCATTTAAATTTTTTGAGAAAATCTGACTTGGTAATGCCAGAAAATGCTTCCCAGCGACTAGGTAAGAAAACGCAATCACCTCACTCAAGCTACGGTTGATAGTCTAAAAAAGCCCTTTTCAACGACAGGAAGCATATTAAGATCCGTTCAGATATTTTGAAGTGATTGACATTTATTTCCAAAAATGATCCTCCACCACTTTCCTTTAGAGGATAGAGCAAAAAGTGTTTAATAAAATAGAATCGAATTTATATCGGCTTTAAAATGGTAATGCATTCTACTATTTCTATTTAAAGAAAATTTTGCAAAAACCGATTTTAAAATTTAAGACGGCTCTCACGCCACCTGGCGGCCATTTTGGAAACTTAAAAATAATTTCCACATTTTCTCCCGGCCACTTTACTCATAAATTAATTTACCGTAAGTCTTTACAATTACTTCTCAAGACAGCCGAGTACCATTCTTAGCTGACCATCCAGTACTATATAGTTTTATATAGGCCAATAACATAACATAAGGAATAAAATGAAACGAAGTATATCATAAAATTAAATAACGAATGTCGCTTTATATCTTCTACACTTTCTTTTAATCAATCCGAAAGTGAATGATGCTGACATTAAGGCATGGAAATAAACATTCGGTGTTTTTCCCTTTGCTCTTTTGACTTTAAAAAAGTTCAATTTTTGTTTACGAATACCCAAAATTAGTATTTACTGGTAATTTCAGATCAAATAAAAATAAAATATCTTCAAGGCTATTTTTTATTTTCTGTACAAATACTATTTATAAACAGGTATCATAGGAAACAATATTTTTAACTTCTCATCTTATCTTATAATATTATGTTAACTGCCTGTATAAACCATTTTTGTTCTAAGGATGTAGAATATTACTATAAGCCTTTGTCAATGATAGGAATGAAGACTAAAAAAATAAAATATTCAGCTTACCTTTTGTATATAGTTTGGAGAACATCGTCCAATGTCCATGTGATAGATACACGACAATTTTCAGGATTCTGGAATGTTGACTGGCTTAGTGTGGCTCAATATCCCGTTTTTTCGATGGTCCTTAATCTGTACAAAAATTTCTATACTGAATTTAAAAAAATAATAGCAATTTGTGTTATAAGTGACAGATGACATTTATGCAATTGTTATGAGAAATGATATGTAAAGCCAGGAAAAACATGCAACCACCAGCGGTGCCAAGGTAGGGGTAACGTAAAAAAAGCAAAAAACGGAAAAGAATCACAATTTTCACAGTACTCGTCAAGATCCTTAAAATAATATATAAAATATAATATCAAAGTATTGAATCTTATGTAATAAGTTAAGTTGACATCCCAAATCCCAAGATGTACGGGGTCTTTTATATATTTAGTGCGCAATTTTGGGGCACTTCTATAGGAGGTACAAAAAAAATGTGAATACAATTTTTCATGTATTATTTAGTGGAATTAACACAAGAAACAAATGAATATCGCCAAGTGGAAAATCAAAAAAAAAATAATTTCATATGGAACACCCTACTTATTTTCCGAAATATATTTTTTGCTGGTTTTAGAAATATATATTAAGTTGATATTTACACCAGCTGTTTTCGAAATATTTAGATTTGAAATCTTAAT
Organism: Pissodes strobi; assembly: GCA_016904865.1. Taxonomy (NCBI): domain Eukaryota; kingdom Metazoa; phylum Arthropoda; class Insecta; order Coleoptera; family Curculionidae; genus Pissodes; species Pissodes strobi. The sequence goes on along the minus strand of MU184401.1, from coordinate 65,942 downwards.
AATCTGAAATTATTATAAAATCGAAGATGGCTAGGAAATTACTTCGTATTGTGACGTTTGAAGGTGATAAAATAAGTTAATGTGCTTCAGCATGAACTCTAAAGAAAAGTGGTAGTTGCAAGAAGTACATAGGGTGCATCATAAAAAGTCTGCAGTGCTTAATATCTCTCCTACCATTAATTCCGTTATACAAAGAACAGTACAGATGGTAGGGAAATATTCCAAACCCACTGGAGATATCTCCGTTATTGCCACGTTTCCTTTTTCATCTTTCAATTTTAAGCGAAACACACTTAATTAATAATAGTCTACTATATCAATATACTCAATAGCTTACAAAACATTGACATTGGAAAGTTCCTATTTTGGGCCTTTTATAAGGCTGTAGAATCTAAACTGTTGCGCTTGAGCGGCATTAAAAAAAAATTAAATGCGAAAGAAATTCTAAAAATCTCACAGCAAAGTCGATTACACCGTCTGGTCCGAAAATACGCCACCACCGGCCGGCGTATTAATGGCAATTAAAACCATGTTTTGGGATAATGTAATAATAATAATAATAATAGATGACGTTTATTGAAAAATATAACATTTGAGTACTACAAGTATAATAATAGACTAAACAAAGGAGATACATTTTATGATGAGGGGTCCGCAGAAGCTGTCCTGGCGAAGTCTAGCCAAATGGCTACTCTTACTCAACCAGTATAGTAGACTTGATAAGCCCTCAAGCTTAGAGAATGACAATATTTATAATCAATTAGTTATTGGAGCAGATGACTAAAAATTAGCTAGACTCTAAGAAGGATGAAGCGGACCTTAGACCTATTAGCGAGGCCCAGGTTTAAAACCTGAGCAGAAAAATCTTTAAAAGAAAAAAATTATCATCGCTATGAATGGAGTAACCGGACACAATGTTACAATGTTGACCCCCGGAAGACTCCTCCGTCCAACGCTCCAGCAACTGCGCACTGATGGCATCAATTCAGCATTCACTCACTTGCTCACTCAGCAGATAATTACGATATTAATACTTAAATTTATTTATATTAAAAAGTCTAAATTCGTCAGGCAAAGAGTTATAAAGTTTTATAGCATTGAACGAAAAACTTCGTTGAAATATCGCTAAGTAAGTTGGAAGAAAGTGGATTTTTTATAGTTTTATGGGTGAAATTGCCGAGGTGATGAACTCGACGTTTATTCATGTCTAGCCATCTACATTCCGATATTTTTTCCGAAATATGATCAAATTTACGGACTCCGAACATAAGCCTACAACATGAGTTTTGTATTTTTTATATTCTACGTTTATCAGCTTCTTAGAGGCAAGGACCATACAGAAAGTCACAATGTGTAAAGTGTGATAAAACTAAACTGTCGCAAGGCATTTTCTTTAAATTATAATCAAGTAATTGTCGGTTACTATAAATCAACTTTAATACACCATAGGCTTTCCTGATCAAGCCTTTTATAAGCTCACAGAAACGTAATTCCTCATCAAGCACGAGACCCAGGTTTTTTGCCTATAGTACAAAGGTTAACGGCGCATCGCATATTTGCAGATTTAATGTTTCTTTTATGACAGTTCTTTTAGCTTTACTGGAAATACAACTTCATTTAGATTTATTAGAATTTAGGTTTAAGTTGTGTTCTTTGGACAATGACGAAATACTTTCCAAATCCCTATTTGTGTCTGCAGCCGCCCGTCGCACATCTGATTGATGAAATGAGCGGTAAAGCTGTGTGTCATCAGCATAAGCTTGTGTTTTACAATGAATCGGAGAAGTCATAATTTCTATAGTATAAATAATAAAAAGTAATGGGGATAAAATGGAGCCCTGCGGGACTCCAGAGTGAATGACAATATTGCTTGATTCGTTATTATTAAATACAATCTTATGTAACCGGTTATTTAAAAAAGAATTAATTAAGTTAACAGCGTCATTTTAAAAGCCATAATAATTTAACTTGGCATACAAAAGCTCATGATCCAGCGTATCGAAAGCTTTCGAAAAATCCAACAAGATAAGCACGGTAATCAAACCTTCATCACACGCTTTAATTGCGTCATCCATAACTGCAGCCAGCGCGGTTGCAGTGCTGACACCTCATTGACAATCTGGTGTTATCTGTTTTTCTATAAAGTAATTAAACATTTGTTTTTGAAGAACCTTTTCAAAAATTCTCGAGATTGTGGGCAAAATACTTATTATTCTTAAATCAGAAAATTGTTTAGGATCACTTACCTTTGGCAGGGGTATGCCAATGGTTGTTTGCCATAATGCTGGGAAATGACTGTTTTCAATAAGGCTATTTATAATATGTAAAATAATATGGCTGGTAAAGGGACTACAAAGCCTCAACATTCTTAAATTAATATGATCTGTTCCTTGAGCGTTAGTTTTAATATTATTTAAAATAAACGCAATATCATCTATTGTTGCCAAGGAAAAACTAAAGTAATGTCCTTGATGGAATTTATTGTTTTTGTAACACTTAATTTTTTTAGTGCAATTGTGCGATATATTTTGTAAAAAAGGAGAGAAGAAACTGTTAATTTCTTGAGGGTTGGAAATATTAGTGGGTATATCATTTAATTTTTTAGATCGAATATCCTTTAGGGTTTTCCATGTTTTAAATGCATTTTGTTGTGCAGTGATATTTATAAGATAGTTTTCTTTTAGATCGTCTAGTGGCAGCAACAACACGGCTACGTAAATATCTGTAATTATCGCCATCCAAGTTATTCCTTGTTCTTTTATACTTTTGCCAGGCTTTATTTCAAAGTTGCTTAAGATTTCTAATCTATTGGTTCAACCATGGTCCCCTTGGCTTAATGATTCTTGCCTCTTGAAACGGCGCGCGGCGCATGTCTATCAAATAGGTTGATAATTAGACTGTTAAACATTAATATTTTATTATCTATGTTAGGTTCTCTGGAGGGGTAAACCGCGAAACCAATGCGGTGTACAGCCCCGAACCAATGCGGACCAATTTCGTGGACCAATGGTGCCAATTAAGTGACAATGCTAACCAATGGGTAAAATTATTGAATTTTGAAGGACCAATGGGGGAAATTAACCAATTTTGCAGAGCCAATGGAGCCAATTAAGGGGAAATTAACCAATTTTGCAGAGTAAATGGAGCCAATTAAAGGGAAATTAGGGACCAATTATGAACCAATTACATGCCAATACAAATTATACAAATCGCGCTATCGAGTACGCATATCTAGCCGAGCCGACGCAGGGTTGCCAGATTGGACCCTCAAACGCCATTTGGTATATTTTTAATGATTAATTGACGTTAGCACAAAATGAATAATTATTTATTAAAGTGGCCGTAATACCAAATAATGGTAATTTCTATTAAATACCTTAAGCTCGTAAGGCCCGTTTGGCACGACGAGAATTATGGCGAAAGTCATTACGAAAATCAGAAAATAGCACTTGAAAGAGGATCAGAGGATCAAACTTTAATAACTAACTACTTTTTCATAGCAGAAAAAATGCACGACTTGATAAAAAGATACCAAACTATAGGACAATATTTTTTAAGCCTTTAAAAAATGTTGTCCTATAGTTTGGGTTATCGTTTTATCAAGTTGTGCATTTTTTCTGCTATGAAACATATAATTCCTCGACACATTCCCAAACAGGTTCCTTCATGAAAATTTCGGACTCATCCATACCCAACTTTTACTACTCGATCTCTTCTAGACTTATCCTTAAAAAATTTCACAAGCAAAAACAACAAAAAGTATGATGAAGCTATGAAAACATTTTTTACATTGGGGGTCGACTGCTTTATGAAAGCTTATACGCCAACCTTAAAAATAGCCTACCTTCAATATCAACATTGAATCGGTATCTTGACGGCAGTAGGAGTCAAATGGAAAAAGGAGTAATAGATATGTTAGGGCTGTCAACATTCTTAGAAAAAAGAAATTTGCCATAGTAGTATGGCTTTCTGAAGACGTGTACCGTGTTACCGGAAAGATAGAGTACAACGCTAGATCAAACAAGGTAGTTGGTTTTGTACTGCCACTAAGCCATGGTTTGCCAAAAACTGATCAATTCATTGCTATCGACGCAGTTACTATTGAAAATTATTTTAAGATTGGAAAAAGGGCGAATTATGCCTATGTGATAATGGCTCAGCCTTTAGCTGTGGATGCTCCTTCATATTGTTTATGTTTGTATGGAACATATAACACCTTTTTGAGCAAAGATGTTTTAGAGCGATGGCAGAAAATACGAATAGAAGCACAAAAGTTTAATATCACTGTTGCCGGGTTTTCCTCGGATGGAGATTCACGTCTACTGCGGTCAATGCGAATATCTACCATTCTTCCTAAACAAGCGAAAAACTCAATAGAAAATGAAGAAATTGCTAATGCTATGGATATTAATCTTGATACCAACGATCAAGAGAACTTACATGATGAAATATATTATACCCGAGATTCCACCGAGACCGAGGAGGAATATGAAGTGGACGACAATTCCTCAGATGATATTGAAGATCATGATAGTGATGACAGTGCTATGCAAAATAAGGAAACCTGCAAATTAATAATAGAAAAGTATTATGGTATCTACTACGATATTCCAGAAACCTGGTTTTTGGGTCGCCTCATGGAAAAACATGACTCAAACTCCTTTAAAGTAAAATTTTTAAAATCTTATCATGAGAAATTGGTTTGGTCAAAGAATGATATACAAGTAGTACAAGAAACATTTATATTTTATGGTTCCATTGATTTAGTGGGCTCAGAGCCATTTCAAATAAAAAGGCATGATCTTTTACAGATTAGGCAAAATTATAAGTCTATGAAAAGTAAGATTCGAGGTAAGATTGTATAATAATAATTTTTCATAATACTTCTCTGAAAACTATCATTTTCGACGTCTCTGTAGAGCAAAGAAAGTAAGTCTTTTCGATCCGGGCACGGGAAAAATTTTCCCGGTCCCTAATTAGGGAACGGGAAGAGTTTTCCGTGTTATTGATCCGTTTGAGTGGTTCTCCAGAAACGTCTAACCTACCATCCACCGTGAATCACCTTGTATAGTGTATTTCAAAAAGTTTGCATCATACGGGAAACTTTTTTATTATTGATTTCTCAGAAAATTTCATTCTTTATAAAAGTGGGTGCTTGGAAAAAAACAACTTTGACAATGCTAAATTAAAGATAAGTTATGCAGGGTACTTAAAAAATAGAAAAATTGAATTTAAAAAAACAGAAATTTTGGAATATCGGAAAACCTCCTACAGGAAAAATAAAGCTCTTATTAAGATAAAAATAAAAGTTAAATACCATTTTTACCAAAAGTGCACTGTTGCTGAGAAAATTCATGCCAATTATTGAAAAAACCCCTTTTTTTCTTAATTTTGTTCTCATTTTTTTCAGCAACGATGCACTTTTGGCAAAAGTAGTATTTGATTTCTATTTTTATCTTAATTAAACTTTATTTTTTCTGTAGAAAGTTTTCCGATATTCCAAAGTGTTTATTTTTTTAACTTAAATTTTTGTATTTTATTTAAGTACCCTGTATAACATCCTTAATTTAGCGTCGTCGAAATTAGTTTTTTTCTAAGCATCAACTTTGGTCAAGAATAGAATTTTCTGTGAAATCAATAATAAAAAAGTTTCCTATATGAAGCGAACTTTTTAAAAGACCATGTATAATTAATTATTGGTCACTGCCCAACGGTTTCTTGTTTGGCCCATCTAAATAATATTTTTTATCATGAAAAATCCTGACAGTTGAGACACCACACTATATGACGGTCGCCTCTCGGACTATTAGCCCCGTTTCACACGAGTCCGACATCGGACATCCGACGTCCGGTTATTTCTAATGTTCACACCTCTCCGACTGTCCGCCAAACGTGTGAAAGCTTTCATTTAATGTTACGTACCTCGCGATCGGATATCCGATACCGGACGACCTTATCCGGCACGTATGAAAAGGCACTTACGCTCACAAAGTTTCGGCCGGCAGCTAAAATTCATCAACTCTAAATTAGGTGTGGCGGTACATAACATTGGAAATAGAACAACCCTTCGTATTCCCGTCCTGCATTTACTACTTATTCTGCAACTGCTGAGTATTGAATAATGAAAAAACATACTCATCGAGTAAGAATAACACTTAAATAAATGCCAAAGTAATAAGAAACTATATTTCTGTTAAAAAATATTGCGTAAACAAAATTTTTACTTATATCCGAATGTACGTAATTTCAGTCCACACTAATTAATCAAACATTTGCCTCCACAAAATACACATTCACTCTTATAAATAGCAACTATAGATCTTTATTTATCATTTATCGTTCTTTCTTATGTATAAATATACATTTATTCCGTCGTTATTATTTAATTTAACAAAGCCTTTTATCTGCTGCCATCTGATCATTTCAGCATCCTAAAGGGACAAATAATACGATCTTACATAAAAAAGGAGATAATCAATAAGGTTCTTTGTTGCTTCTGTCTTATAAGTGAAATTGGATATAGAAGCTGATATAAAATCTATGGGACAAAAATATATATGTAGAAATTAGAAACGAGTAGGCGGATATACTCAAATCTATATATTCTGGAGAAAAAAGAAAGTGGGTTTTTGAAATGAAATGGCTGTTGATTTATGTTAGAATTTATTTAATTTTCTTTATCGGAAAATATTTTCATTCAGATTTTATCGAGGGAGCTAGTCAAAAGTGTACATAATTTGGTCAAAGCCTTTTAGTGTAAATATTGGTCGGCTATATTTTTCAAGAAATGACCAATTATACTAAAAAAATATGATCGCGGTGTAAGCACGCATGCTTTTAGTTAACTGAGATCTAGTGAACTTAAATTTCCTAAACATGCTCCTTACATTCGTAGATAAAGCTCACTTGAGCAAGGTCGACAAATTGTATTCTCTAACCCAAACTTAAACGTAATCTTATTTGAAACGTCGGAACATCGCACACCTTGTATATGTGAGTTCAGCTAGCGGCCGATTTTTTTTTCAAGTTTTTCTATATTATAGAGCTTATAATAAGCAATTATGTCAAGTCTCTAAGTATACAAAGTAACCCAGCAGTAAAAAGCTAAGCGAAAGCAAACAAACTCCATCATTTTAATATTAAATAAATAAGAAATTATTTAAAATATGAAGTATGCTTACATTGAACAAAAAATATGCTTTTTTATTAAAAACTTATCGGATGGAAACAGTTTTTGCAATAGCCCAGTGGTATTTTGGATTAATCGGAAATTGCGTAAATTTAGTCCCTCTAACTTACTGAAAACATAATTATATTGTTCCGAAAATATACATGCTCCCCGCAAATAACGAGCGTTTACACCAGTTACTTGTTTCATTTTAAAAAATAATTTAAGAGAGTTTGGATTAGTTGTCAAATCTTGACTGAGTCATGATTTTGTGATTTCCAGACGTTTAAATCTTAAAAATATTTTAAATTATTAAACTTTAACGACAAGTTAGGTAAGAGCATTATTAATTTTCTATAAATAAAATATGTTCTTCACCGCTAAAATATTTTCTATCCAGCCGAAACTGTGCAATGGTTGAAGGCATAAAGCAGTACGAGTCGGAATGTCGAACAGAGACGAAGAGCACTTGTGATAATATTCAGGGCTAAATACAACTTGTCAGATGTGGTAATGGATGAGAACACTAGAGTTTTGTTTTTAAATCGGTTTTAGAGAATAGATAGAGGTATTGGGCTAGAAAATAACCAACCAGCTATTCCGATGCAGGTTTCAGTGGGCAAAACTGGCAGTTTTATATGCAATAACATTACTTGGTCCAGACTGCCACTTGAAGCTAAGGTTGATTTTTCGCTAAAACAAAAAAAAATATTTCCGATCATATACCATGCTGCTAGAATCACTTAATAGACAAAGGATCATTTTAACACATGTGCAGCGACAGATGAAATGATGTCTCTATTTAGTAGTTAATAACTTTCATTACCCAATAGACGAGAGGGGCAAACCAAGTTCTAGTTTAGAACGATACACGCACGGTTGGCCGTGAAAACTTTGCACAAGCGTTTATGTATGTAGAGGAAAGTGGAGAATACTAATACATGGGAGACAAATTGAGGTTATTAAATAAATATCATATTAATATCTTACATTCCTGAAAATTAAAAAAGGCTCAAATTTAAATACTTCATGTACCTACATAAGAACCAGACTATTTCTTTGATGATGATTGTTAGCATCTTTAAATGTTGTGAACGGCTTTTAGCTACTGAATATTACTAATCAGCACATCAACATGATTGTATATTCAGACGTCCCTGTAGATCAAATTAATCCTCACAAGGCTGGAATGTGGAATACATAAAGTAACATTGTTAATTTGACGTGTACCAAGTACCTGCTAAGGATTGGAAAATTGATACCTATATTTTTGAATTAGGAAAGCCTTTTCCAGAATAAAGATGGGAGGGTCAGAATATAGGGCTCACGAAAAAGATATTTATAGTGAGTTTTTGGATGCACCATACGTAGACTTCTAGCAGCTTTTTGTGTAGAATTGATACAATTTTTGAAAAATATTGAGAGCAATCTCCTTAAAGATGTAGGGCATATCAGAGATGGGTCTAAACAAAGACATAATACACGTCACGTGCAACCCCATTCACCAGGCTGCCGAAAGGCGCCTCGAAGAAAAAATGTCAATGTCAATATAATGTTTCGCCTTATGGTATGAACGTAGAATTTTAGGTTTTCGTCAGTACACAAATCCAGAAAGAAGAGCCCACAGCCAGGGATGGTGTTATTACCAAACACAAGATTATTACTAGGGCAGGTGAGCCCAATGAGATGGTTTCTAGATATATTTAAATAGATGCGATTGGCATCAATCATACCATCGCTTAAATTTCCTGAGATTCAAGTTAATGATCGACAGACAACGTAAGGCGCCCAGTAATTTCAAGCCGAGTCAAATCGTGGAGCATTCACGTAAAAGTTGACAAGCCCATTTTGCCATATTTGAGTTTGGAACGGATTCTGAATCTTTATTCTGGTTTACATGGATACTCAGATCTATTTTGAAGCAAATTTTAATAAGTCCTAGGAAAAATAAATCCCAGCTTGTACGATTTCAAACAAAAGTTTATAAGTCCATATCATAACTTTTTTATTCAGAAATTGAAGCAAAACTGAATAAGTATAATTAAAAGTTAGTAGCATTTTAAGCAAAAGTTGTTAAGTATCATTTAGGTTTCTTATTACTATATTATTGCGGATTTCGCACGAGGTGTCATCTTTTGATGAAAATTGAATAAAAGGGACCATGAACAGGTTGTTACACTTTGTAAAACTTTAATTCGTGTATTTTTCAGATTTAACTTGAAGCCAGCAGGGGGCACTAGACCTATTTTAACACGTTTCGCAGCATTTGCGGTTTCCTTGTTCAGTTTTCACTCAGATGTCTAGGTGATTCTAGGAGTCTTTGCAAATGATAAACTTTGTTGTTTTGTGAAAAGTTTACAGTATTAGATATGGAGAATGACGAAGGGGGTGAAGTCACAGTTTATACCGTGTCACGGTGCAAACTGTGGTGAATATTTGGTACGAGAAGGAAGCTCTGGATCCAGGAAAAGCAGAATTTGATACCGATTGGGGTTCAGATCCAGATCTGAAGTGGTACACAACACTTTTAAGTAATAATGTAACTCCTGAACCAAATCGGGAGGAGGTACATGACACGACTTCTGAACGGAATGGAATAGAGGAAGAACCTAGCACCTGTCTGGAGGAGGAACAGGGTTATCACATTTAAATAAAATTGTTTCCAGAATGTTTTACATATTTGTCTTTTAATACTTTGCTTACTATTTAAGTGTTTTTATCGTTACAAAAAATCAACCAAAACTTAATATATCCATATCCATTTTCAAACAAAACTTAATAAGTCCAAGGTATTCAAGCAAAACTGAGTATCCCCAAACATAAAAACACATTTTCAGGTTAGCTTTTTCTATTGTTTTGAACTGGTAGCATGATAATATTAAGGAGAACATAACATTATTTATCCGATCAGACGAAAAACTATACCTTTCCGATGTGTTTTCTCATCGCAAAAGTCATGATTCCAGTACATTGTATTCATTGCTTGGCAACATGCAATAACTGTACGTACAACATTTCCGTCCTAGGCCGGGAATATAAAATTTCTGTCATGTTTAAATACCTTTTCTGCCAAATCTGACGTTTATCAAAAGCAAGACTTAGCTATGGTTTCCCTAGTTACATAATAAACTCCAAGCTCGCTCGATTCAAAACTTGATATTATGTTGAGTTTAAATTTAAAACAAGGTTTTTATTTAGGGTAATATTTAGCTCTATTTTTATAAATACGTATTATAATTAATTCCGATCGGATAAAAAATAGTATGTGCAACTCGTAGGAAAAGCACATTTCTGGACTTTTGTGTTGCTGGCCTCGGCTACGCCTCGTTTGCTTTTCCTCCTAGGTACACAATATACTATTGTTTTAAATTATTTTTTTAATTATAAACTTATCATATAAAAAACGTAAATACTGAAAATTCTATAAAACGGACTTTTTTAACTTTTGCGTGAATGCTCCACAATCGTTTTCATATAAAGAAGATGATTGACTCCAATACATATCCATAGCCTAAAGAAAAACATAGCTGCGACACTTAAGCGCGGCACCTTTGACAAGCGAGGACCAACTTTATTACTATGTAGTGGGGAGGAAATAAATAAATCTAAGTTGACGTCAACCCCCCGGCAATCATTAGTGAAGTGAGCCGTATTCAAATTTTTTGGGACGTTATATACTAAAATTGTTACTCTCCCCTATTATTTTATTTAAACTTTCATTACAAAATATATGATTTATAAAATAATGCTTATTTCGAGTAGAGGATAACCAATTTTTTGATCCAAAAAGCTGCATAAAGAGAGCCGGATATTTATTTAAACATTGCACCTGAAAGAAATAGTTAAAAATGTCTTTTGAAGTGAAATTAAGAATGGCGAATGTAGATTACTTGTAGTAAGTACAGCATTCTTGAAAGAAAAGTCAAATTACCTTAAGAAAAATATAATTGAGTTACATATTATTTTGATAAATTACGATCAATAAATCAACTCACTTATGTAGAAAATTATTTATTTTTTAACCTTATAACACACATATAAAAATTTGAAATTGAAATAAACTCACATGAATATAACTATAATAGAATATAAGCTCCAAAATAATCTTCAAATATCAACAAGATCTATACACAACAAAAGTTTTTTTATATGAGATTTTATTTTGCACAAGTAGTTTCGGTTTTAGACGATCTGCAATAATAATTTTGAAAATTTTGATTTATCTAGTTGTTTTCTTCTAAGCTTAAAAAAGATCTTATATAAGTACATAATTTTGTTTTATATAGATTCTTAGCAACCTGCACAATTTTATAAACATATTATGTACGATTTTGCATATTTTTTCGCTTTTTCATTTTATTCGCTAGATAAAAATATTGTCAAGATGGTAAAATGAAAGTAAATTTTTGATCTGGCTAAAGTTCACGAACTAGTTTATGTATGAAGTGCACAATTACGTTAAATCGGAGCAACATGTACTGTGCGTTCAATTTATCTTGATAAAATTTTCATTCGCTGTAACTTTGTGTTTTTAAAGATATCAAGTTAAACAAAAAAGCAAAATGTAGGGTTGGTAGCCAAGTTTTTTCTAAGTTACATATAAAACATAACACTAACGATTTTTTGACATATCAGCCTACTCTATATTTTTTAAATCGAACACCCTGTATATTACTACATTTTTGGAATCTCTAGAGAAATCTAAACACATTTCGTGTATAATATCTTATACCTACCTAGGTGTTTACGAAATATTGACAGTTGAAAGTCGGGCATTTTGACATTTTGATAGGCTTTAAAATCTCATCCGCACGAGAGCAAAGAAAACGTTAAATTAATCACACCTTTTACAATATAGTAAATAAAACTCAGTTGTCTAGGCAAAAGCGTGTAACGCTCAACGCTGTCTACGTTCGGATATATAACGCTGATTCGGGACAAATCGGCGTCGACTTTTACCAAGCGAGAGAAAGAAAAAGTTAGCGGAGTGATTTCCTAAACCATTGTCTCATTCTTATTTTTCTCAAAAACGACTGGGACTGAAATTTTGGGATTTGACATATTTTTAGGCAACACTTGGGGACCGCCGACGGCAAATGGTTTTTGTTTGGTCAGATTTTTTGTTTGCGAGTTATTACGTTAAATCTACGATTATTACCTTTTATTTTGGGTGAGCGAGATGAATTTAAGCTTTTCGCCAGTTCGTGTTTTGACACGATATGACACGTCACCATTTATAATATTTTGTTACTGGAAAATTAGAGCAGCCAAACTTTCGTAAATTAAGGGGGGGGGGGGTAATATGATCAGAATATGCCAAGAAATAATATCTATTTTACTAAAATGCCGAAATGGTGGTTTTTGAAAAGTCTAGACCAGTACACCAATAATACATATGCAAACATTACAAGAAACATTGAAAATACGACGCAAAACGAATATCAAAATTCAGAAGAAGAAAAATAGACAACACTGAAAACCACAAAAAAAAAACATGAAACAATAATCAGAATAGACAATGTACATGACCCAAAAGAAACGATAACAACACTTAGGAAGCGAATCAATATCAAAGACATTGGTTGGAAAAGGTTTCAAAAACATAAAACAAACAAAAAGTGCTGCAGTATTCATAGAGAGTTATGACACAGAACAACAGGGCAAACCCAAGACTGTAATAAATAACATTGACAATATAAAATACAAAGGGAACAACTAAAATTATCCTATGTTCATGATAACGGGCATTGTCAAAGGTTACCCAGACAGTGAATTTGTTGAAGAGCTCGAAAGACTAAACGACGATATTGTTAAAGACTTGCAAACTACCACTCAGGACAAAATCAAAGTATGTAGTGGCGAAAAAGGAATATAGAAACCCAGAGAAGAAAAACTGGATTCTACAAGTGCCAGCCAAAATAAGAAAATGCCTCGTAACACTGCATGTGCAGGAACATATAAATCTTGCCATTTGTTTTAAATGCTCTGGCTTTGAACATGTGGCAAAATACTGCACACAAAAGGAATGCTGTCACAAATGCGGAGAACAACACAATGCAAAGGAATGCACTGCGACGACTTTTCAATACGCAAATTGTCAAAAAATGAAATACATAGACACTCAACCCTCAACCAGAGACACAAACTGCCCGGTATATAAACGAAGAATGGCAAGGTTCAGAAATAACATCGATTATGAAAAACAAAAACGAAGAAAAGAATCAAACAAAGGTAATAATAAGAGAAATTATGACTATTGTCAGTTTCATCCAACAAAACGTCCAGTCACTCGGTAATGCAATTGATGGAATTAATTAAATTTTAATAGAAAACACTGAATGTAAATTCCTATGCATTACAGAGCACTGGAAGTCAATAGAACAACTCAAATACCTTTCGATAAAAAATTATAAATTAGGAGCATGTTATTATCGCGAAACCGGTCAACATGGTAGTGCAGTGTATATACTACACAAAAAAATCAAATGCAAACTAAAATTAACAGACTTGCGGTTAAAAATGAGTTTGAGTGCGCAGCGGTGGAATGTGATCTAAATGGATTGCAAATCATAATAATATCTATATACAGACCACCATCTGGAAGTATAAATACTTTTGATAAGTTTGAATCTCTGTTAACAAATATTATCGTTGAAACTAAGGGAATTATAATTGCAGGTGACATACGTATCGAAATGCTTAAAGAAAATCGTAATAAAATCAAACTTTTGTCAATATTAAATTTTTTACGAATACTAGGACAACATATAACTCAGCCTCTTGTATAGACAATATTTTCCTAAACTTAGACTATATAGATAGTAAGGTTTTTGATACGTTTATCTCTGATCATACCGCTCAAAAAATAACCTTCCAATTAGAACAGTTATCTCAGAATTTTCTCAGATGAAAACAAAGTATTATTTGTCAATGGTCTAAAAGAACAAAATTGGCTTCTATATGAAGCTACAAGTGACAATGTAAGCACTAAATGGAATATATTTTTAAACGGTTTTACAAACATTAACATAAACCAAAAACCCAAATTAGTTAATGATCCAAAAATCAAACAGTGCAAGAATAAATTAGATATCTTTTTGACTTTAGCTAGATTCCATAATAAGTTCAACGAAGAATATAAAAAAAAACAAAAGATAATATGTTAATCTATTAAAGGCGGTAAGGTCAGAGAGATAAGAAAAACGACTAAGAATGGCGAAAAATAAAACGAAATGTATGTGGAACATATGTAAGGAAATAACCGGAAGTACTATAAAATGTCAAGATATTGGTATTAAAGGCAATCCTGAAGAAATACCCGATCAGTATAATAAGTATTTGCTCTCAATAGTTCCTGAACTACCGGTGCAATTAACAAATGGCAAAATTAGGGAAAACAATCAGTCGATGCTTATGGGACCAATATTTACCACTGAATTCTGCGACTTAGCCAATAGCATTAAAAACAAATATAGCTCAGGCATAGATAACATACCCACTAGCATTGTAAAACTGGCGAGTCCAGTGATTGAAGAGGCTTTTTGTTATCTCATAAATAAATCTTTTAAGCAAGGTATATTCCCGGACCAACTCAAAATATCTTTAATAAAATCTATATGCAAGAAAGGAGTTATGGATAATTATAGACCTATAAGCCACTTACCATCTTTTTCTAAAATTTTTGAACTTGCCATATGTTGTCGCCTGTTTGATTTTGGAATAAATGCAATCTAATTAATAGTATACAACATGAATATCTTACCCAACAAATCAACTCAAACTGCTATTTTCCAGAATAGATTTCATAGAAAATGGAGATTTGGCTATGGGAATATGTCCGGATTTGTCTAAGGCATATGACCGCATTGATCCGAAATTGTTATTACAAAAATTAGAACTATATGGAGTGAGAGGCACAGCTCTTAAGTTATTTCAGTCATATATGACAGGTAGATATCAAAGGGTTGGGATAACAAAAAATGGGCAAAATTACTCTTCCGATTTAGTAGCAAAGGAGCTAGGGATTGCCTACGGCAGTATTGCAGGGCCAATATTGTTTGTGATATTTCTGAATGATTTGCACGCCATAGCGACATCTAATGAAAACGTAACATGTTATGCAGGTGACAAAAACCTCATCACTGGGCCAACAAATTTGGGGGAATTAATGACTATGGTAAAAGTCTTATTTAACAAAGCTAATAACTAGTTCATAGAAAATAAATTAATACTAAACAAAAACAAAACAAATGTCTTACCCTTAAATTTCAACAACGAATAAACCCGATATAATATCGTTTGGGGAATTCGAAGCAGAAATTGTTGAACAAACCAAGTTCTTGGGAGTTTACCTAGACGAATTCTTAAATTGGTCCTATCATATAAACATGTTAATAAAAAACTTGAGTTCAATTTGCAGTTGTTGGGTGGTACATGAATGAAAAGAGTCTAAAAACAATATATTACGCGAATTTCGAATCAATAATGAAATATAGAATTATTTTCTGGGGTAGCAACAGCTTGATTGGAAAAGTGTGTTTGATTGAGAAAAGAGCAATAAGAATTGTGAAAGAAATGGTTTATAACGATAGTGCAGGAATGTTTTTAAATCATGCAGAATGTAACTGTTTATGGTATCCGTATTTATGAATATTTGATCTTCTTCAAGAAATTTAAATGTAAATTACCCCATTCACAGACTAACCCTAACAGAAAAAAATCCACGATATATGTGTTTAAGATTCTTTAATAAGTTACCAGGTCACATAAAATGTTTCAATACTTTACGTTTTAAAAATGCTGTAAAAAAATGTTAGTGTAGATGGAACTTTATTCTACACAGGACTATTAAGGATAGTTTTTGGTTAGTATATAGATTGCGTATCATTATTTTATTGTTATTATATATTATATATATGTTATTTATAGTCCCATAAGACTACGAGACAAGTATGAACATTTTTTGTTTGACGCCATTGCTTTTTGTGTATGATATACCCATGTATTTTGTACATAAATAGAAATAAAGAATTTTATTATTATTATTATTATTACTAGTATAGGCGTACGTGCCAGTCCATGTATAACCATTTTTGGGAATCAGTCTTGAATTCGTAAAAGTGATATCTGCTGTAATAAAGTTCCGTACTAGATTGGAAAATAGAGAAAATTGAGGTTAAATTGAAACATGCAGTAAATCGCAAAAACCTTCCAAGGTTTTCAATATGTCGGCAATTTTACGAGTATAAATAAATTTGAAGGAACACGTCTTCCAATATCTTGACATGACGTTTAGGTTAAAATATGTAAATCTGTACATTCAAATGTCTGAAAACTGATTGAAAACTGTGTGAAGCTAGGAAAACGGATCAGGATCGGAAAACTAAGGACATTTTTGGGTGTTTAAAGGCAGCTTCTGTTAGATTTTATGGCGGATTTCGAGATCAAGTTTTATTCTTAGCATATGCGTATAGTTTTGTGGCAAGTAAGTAGATTTGTTTACCTGAAATCTGATTTAAAACGATTCGAAGACGAGAAAGTCGGCCAGGATCGGATCGTTTTAACATTTTTCAACCGGCAAGCAGCGGTTTATAATGATTTTATGAAAAATGTCACCTTTCTCACGCTCGTAGAAAAATACATGTTTTTCATAATATTAATGTCGCATTGTTGAAGTTTTCACTTCTGTTCTCCTGTCTTAAGCACACACCATTTTTATTTGTGAATGCAGGTGGAAGAAACTCATTCGCTTTAGACATAATAATATTAGTAGGATTTTCGTCATAAATAATTTACTCTCAAAAAGAAGTCCGGCAGCTAAAATTTATCAATCCTAAATTAGCTGTGGCGGTACCTACATAATATTTTGCATCTGCAAAGTGTGGAATATTTAAAGAACATACTTATGGAGTAAGAATAACACTTAAACGAATGTTAAAGTGTTAAGAAATTATATTGCTGTCAAAAAAGTTCTTCATCTGCTATAAAAATTTACTTGCCTGAAATTTCATTTTCAGTTATATCCTAAAGCACGTAATTTCGCCACACTAATGAATTACTTCTTTACAAAATACATATTTGCTCTTATAAATGACAAATATAGATCTTCATTAATCGTCCTTTTGTCTAAATATATTTTTTCCGTCGTTATTATTTAATTTAGCAAAGCCTTTTATCTGCTACCATCTGATCATTTCAACATCCTGAAAGGACAACAATACGATCTGACATAATCAATAAGGTTCTTTGTTACTTGAGTCTTATAAGTGAAATTGGATATTGAAGCTGATATAAAATATATGGGACAAAATATATGGGTAGAAATTAGAAACGAGTTGGCGGATATATTCAAATCCATATATTCTGGAGAAAAAAGATAATGGGTTGTCGAAGTGAAATGGCAGTTGATTTATGTTCGAATTTATTTAATGGTCTTTATCGAACTACATTTTCATTCAGATTTTATCCTGGGAGCTGATCAAAAGTGTATATTATTATGTCGAAGCCTTTTAGTTTAATTGGTTGGCTAGGTTTCTCAAGAAATGATTAGTAATTATAGGGAAAAAAATGCGATGGCGATGTAAGCACGCATGGCTTTAGCTAACTGAGATCTAGTTAACTAAAATTTTCTAAACATGCTCCATGCAATCGTAGATAAAGCTCACTTGAGCGAGGTCGACAAATTGTATTCTCTAACACAAACTAAAATGGAGCCTTAATTGAAACGTTAGAACATCGAACACTTTATATGCGATTTCAGCGATCGTTCGATTTTTCAAAGTTTTTCTATATTATAGAGCTTATAATAAGCAATTTTTGTCAAGTCTCTAAGTATACAAAGTAACGTATGAATTTGCAGAAGCAAAAGTACGTTATTTAGAACCATGTCCAATTTTTGTTTATATTGTTTATGCTTGGTTATCTGTAAACCTGCTTAGGCATTTAAGTTTTTTGTAAGTGATTAATTTGTGTATGTTGGATTAAAATAACATTTTAATAAACTAAACTTGTATGTACGTTTTTTGTTTGTTTCTTATTTTTTATTTTAAAAAGTCGGCCGAGGGGTGGCGAAAAAATATTTCGTACAGAGGCAACCAAACTACCATGGCGACCACTGTGCTTACTTAATTAGAAATTGTAATTTGTCATAAATATATTATTTCATGATAATACAAGATTTTTTTTTAATTAAAATTATGGCTTTACTTAGAACAACAGTTAATAAATTTTAAATTTGGTATCAATAATATATTAATTTTCATATAACAGGAAAGCATGAGGATTGACGGACTCCACTTTTCAGTTTATTATTTAGGCCAAGTCTCCTATTCAAAAATATAGGGCACAGATTCTACGAGTCTTTTAAACGTTTGCTTGCGTTTAGGAAAACAAACGTTTATTTCCAGATAAAATAATCCATTTATCAAAAATAATACTTTATGCTTTACTTAGGGATTATGTAATTGTATAAACTTTTCCATTAAACCGAATAAGTACGCAGTTTATCCTTTATACCATTCAGTGGTTAGCATAAAAGAATTGAAGTATTCAAGGATTGGCAATTAAGAATTAAGATGCTACATAATATACTGGGCTATAAACATTAAAATAAATCGCCATTTTTTCTCATTGGGCAATTAGGATGATGGACATTTATCTAAATAATTTTTACATAATTTATACTTACCTAAGTAAATAAACCACTTAATACAAACAAAAATGCAAACGAAAGTTTGAGCCAATGAGACAGGATATCGATCATATTTTAAAAAATGATGCGTGCTTAAGGCCGCACGATAAAAGTGAAAACTTCAAAAGCCGAAAATGTATTCGAGATTATTTGGTTTTTTAATATTAAAATATTATATTATGCCGTGTCATGTCAAAACTCGAAATTACAAAAAGTTTAAATACAACCAGCTTACCATGTATAAAATGCATCTCCATTTCCAAAATATTTTCTTGTACGATTTTTACGCAAATTTGCGTCAAATAATCGTTTTTTCTATGAGAAAAATAAATAAAAACGTCGATATTTTTTTCCTCATTTTCCTTCAAAAGTCTATTTCCTCGACATTTTTAAAGCAGAGAAGTTTTTAAAGAGTTTTTCTACTCTGAATTCCCCATCGAACTGTCGGTCGTCTCGGTCTGTTCGCTGTTTTCGACTTTTTCTGATTCTCATCAGTTTCAATAAGATTTGAAAAGCCGCTAAACCGATGTGTCCAGCAAATTTCTTCAGAATTAATTAATATTTTTGATAGATATGGTATGGTGTACCAAAACAAAATTACCAAAAATGACCGTTGGCACCGCTCAAATGTTTCCCACCAATATTTCGTACCAAATCTCAAATTTTCACTTGAATAACCGAATGGGCGTATAGCCAAATCCGATGCGCTACTTGACGGCTCAGTTTCATTCCTTACCCAGGAAAAAGTGAGCTGAACCTCTCTCTCACTTGCTGACTTCATCCGAATGAGCGTTGCATAACCAAGCCTGACGCGTTAGATGACGACTCAGTTTCATTTACTAGTCAGGAAAAGGTATGTTGAACGCGCCTAAAAAAACTTTCAATTTCGATTGAAGTGACACCAAACGCCTTAGCGAGAAATAAAGAGACGTTCCTATTGCACCATTGCAACCGCGTGTAGGATACCTGAACCTGATTTTGATACAGAAAAGAATGCAGAATTGATACCTTGTGTTTGCTTCTATGGACACTATTAAGGAAGCAGACTCCTCATTTTACATATTTAAGTTAATCAGTGGGAGAGTGGGAACACTATTAGTATATTTCATTACCAGTCCGGAAAATAGGCTTTTTCGGTGCGCGGACGCGTGCAAGCACAGGAAAAGCTGTTTCTGGACGTGTAATGAACGATATTTTTCATAATACCTCTCTAAAGTCAAAACATAAATATAAAATTATTATAATTTTACCTTTTCAAAATAATGTCATAATACATTTTGTATTAAAATGTAAGCAAACGTCAAACTTGCAAGACAAGCAAGACACAGGTATTTATCTAATATTCATCAAGCGTTGCTATGGATTTGTGTTAGTATGCTTTGTTGTAATTGAAGAGGCAGCTAATTTTGATGTATTTGTGACAAGTAAGGTCAGAATAAATAATAGTATATTATTTTATATGGAGGAAAAGTGATACTTTTCATGGCGCGCTCGTGTTTAACAGCCGAACGGAGTGAGGCTGGTAATAGAGAGCAAGCCATGAAAAGTAATTTTTCCTCCAAATAAAATATGCTGTGTTTTCCTCAAATGTCGACAAATTAATGCAAAAACATCTCTTTTTAATAGTAATAATATCTAATTATTATTAAAGATAAATGGGTTCGCAAGGCGGCTTAGACCACGGTCGTAGGTGGCCTTGCTTAGACCGGTGTCGGTGAATGTAACATAAAGCTGTCAGTGGACACTGCCAACAATAATTATTTTTTTAAGATTGCGTCTCCGATTGCGTTTTAATTCCATATTGATAAGCAGTTATTGAGTAAGTTCGATTAAATAATAACCAATTTGTTCCTAAATTAGTGATTTTTAGAAATGCAGTCACAAATTGAGTGATAAATACAAATTGTAGTTTAATAAATCTTGAGTTGTTGACGCTTATTTTGGTGTCTGTTTGTATTGTATCTATGTTGCTATGACAACACTTTTACCTTCGCCGGCGGAAAAGTGAAAAGTAAAGCTCCGGCAGAGGAAAAACGAAACTTCACGGCCGCCTACATAGTCGAGTAATGACGGATTTACTGACGTTTGAAGAAAAAATTATTTTACTTAAAATTAGACTATTGACGCTAAAATGTACTAGATTATTTTTGTAGACTGCATCGCTGTATAATTATATCCCAATTTATTATACTTTATGCTTATTTTGTGACTAAAGAACTGCAAATTTAACACTTACAATTAGGGAGCGGGAAAGCTTTACCCGTGCGGGCGCACCGGAAAGACTTACTTTCTTTGCTCTACAGAGACGTCGAAAATGATAGCTTTCAGAGAGGTATTATGAAATAACCTCCGAATCTTAAACGGGTTTTATCAGCACCGAACAATACACAGTATACCTGGGTTCAACACACTAGGAACCTGAAATCTATTATAGACTACGTCATAACCCGGTAAGACGCAACATGGAAAACCCAAGATGTACGAGCGTATAGAGGGGCAACCTGTGGAAGCGCCCATTAGCTTGTTAAAGCAAAAATACTCCCTCCGGTCCGACAAACTAACAGAAATGAAGGAAATGAAGAACTAGAATTAAAGAATACAGAAACCAAATACAACCTAGATAGTTTTGATCACGAAAGGGTAAAGGAGCTGTATAGAAAAAAGCTCGATCAAAAGCTCACACAGAGAAACTTTGCCAGCACAGAAGGCCAGTACAATTACATCAAGGAGTGCCTAAAAAACACTGCAGAAGAAGTCCTTGGAAGATACGAAAAACCAAAAAGTAAGAAAGCATAGTGGTGGGATGAAGAAATCGAAGAACTAATAAACACCAAAAGGCAAAAATACAACAGATACCTTAGTATTAAAAGTGAATACAAAGCAGCCCAAAAATACAGTCCGCGCAGCAATAGCCCGAAAGAAGAATGAAAGCTGGGAAAGAAACTGCACTAAGATAAACGCATATATAGGAGCTAGCAGAAGGACCGAAAGCTGGAAAATACTAAGATTTCTACGCCAAGCGCAGAAAAAAGACATCATCTCGCCAATCACGCTACAAAAATGGGACGAATATTTTGCCAAACTATTAACGGAAGATAGGGAGGAATACCAACAACTAGAAGCGAATACACAAATACGAATCATAGCATCCCCATTCAGGATTAATAGTAGAGAAGTAAGACGGGTATGTCAAACATTAAAAAACACAAAATCGGTAGGCCCAGGCAATATCCCACCAGAACTACTTAAACACGGCACAGAAAAACTTTACGAACAGCTAGCAAATCTATTTCAAAAGTGTCTAAATGGAGAGAGCATCCCTGAAGAATGGAAATCATCGTATATAACAACGATACATAAGAAGGGAACTAAGGATGTTTGCGACAACTATCGAGGAATCGCCGTGCTCGCCACTGTCTCGAGAGTTTACGGAAAGCTGGTGAAGGGGAAAAATGAGGGCGAATACTGCGACATGGAAGCTGAAGAACAGGCAGGTTTCAGAGCCGGCAGATCTACCATCGACCATCTATTTACGATTACCCAAATAATAGAGAAGAAAGCGGCACGAAATCAGGAACCACACCTCTTGTATGTCGATCTTAGGAAAGCGTATGACAGCGTCCCTTAATCAAAACTCTGGGAAGCACTAAAGAAAACAAACATCAGCGTAACCCTCATAAAATCTGTTCAAGAACTGTATAAAAACAACACGAGTAAAATAAAGAAGGGACAAGCACTCTCAAAAGGATTTGATACGAACAAAGGCTTAAAAAAGGGATGTTGCCTATCACCCACCCTTTTTAAAATATATTTGGAACAAGCCCTCAAGACATGGAAAAGAAAGTGTAGTTGTATGGGAATACCACTAAACGAGTGCATATTATACACCAGTTGCTTCGCTGACGATCAAATAGTCCTGGCCCAAGAGTATGAGGATTTAGAATATATGACTAATTGAGGAGTACGGCAAGTGGGGCCTGGAAGTGAATCTTCACAAGACAGAATATATGTGTATCGGAGGAGAACAGAGAAGTCTGGTTTTAGAACAACTACAGCAAGAGATCAAACAATGCAAAAAATACAAATACCTCGGCATGCATATCACAAATGACCGGAACATGGACGAGGCGATTAAGCACCGAATCAATCAAGGACAGCAGGCGATTTGACAACTCAACGGTATACTATGGGACAGAACAATATCCAAAGAAAACAAACATAGAATATACAATAGCATAGTTAAGAGCATTGTTAACTATAGTAGTGACCTACGGCCGCTGAAGGAAAGAACAATAAAATCATTGGAAGCCACAGAAATGAACTATTGGAGACGTGCCGCCAGTAAATCAAAGTTGGATAGAGTCAAGAACGAAAGGATCAGCGAGATTACGGGTGTCAAACACGCTATAACAGAGGACATTCAAATAAACCAACTTAAATGGTAGGAGCACATCCAGAGAATGGAAGAAAATAGGCTACCAAGGCAAGTACTCCAATGGACGCCCCAGGGGTGGAGGAGGAGGGGAAGACCCAGACTGAGCTGGAGAGAAGGGATAGACAAGAACATCAGATCCAGAGGGTTAAACGAGAACTTATGGGAGGACCGAGACTAATGGCGGGACCGAGAAGACGGCGAAGAACGTTCATACTGATATATACATACATTATGAAATAGTATATTTCATTACCAGTACGGAAACTAGGCTTTTCCGGTGCGTACACGACAGTTTCTGCAACTCGTGCAAGCACAGGAAAAGCTCTTTCTGGACGTGTAATGAGCGATATTTTTCATAATACCTCTCTGAAATCAAAACATACACATAAAATTATTATAATTTTACGTATCCAAAATCATGTCATAATACTTTTTGTATTAAAATGTAAGCAAACGTCAAACTTGCAAGACAAGCAAGACACAGGTATTTATCTAATATTCATCAAGCGTTGCTATGAAAATGTGTTTGTATGCTTTGTTGTAATTGAATGGGCAGCGAATTTTGACGTATTTGTGATAAGTAAGATCAGAATAAATAAAATAGTTTTACTTAAAATTAGACTATTGAGGCTAAAATGTACTAGATTAATTTTGTAGACTGCATCGCTGTATAATTTTAATCCAATTTAATACACTTTATACTTATTTTGTGACTAAATAACTGCAAATTTAGCGCTTAAAATTAGGGAGCTGGAAAACTTTTCCGGTTCCCTAATTAGGGATCGGGAAAGCTTTTCCCGAGCGGTCGCACCGGAAAGACTTACTTTCTTTGCTCTACAGAGACGTCGAAAATGATAGTTTTCAGAGAGGTATTATGAAAATATATTTTTCATAATACCTCTCTGAAAACTATCATTTTCGACGTCTCTGTAGAGCAAAGAAAGTAAGTCTTTTCGGTCCGGGCACGGGAAAAATTTTCCCGTTCCCTAATTAGGGAGCGAGAAAAGTTTTCCTGCTCCCTGATTTAAACTGCTAAATTTGCAGTTATTTAGTCACAGAATAAGCATAAAGTAGAATAAATTGGGTTAAAATTATACAGCGATGCAGTCTACAAGATTAATCTAGTACATTTTAACGTCAATAGTCTAATTTTAAGTAAAATTATTTTATTTATTCTGACATTACTTGTCACAAATACTTCAAAATTACCTGCCTATTCAATTACAACAAAGCATACAAAAACATTTCCATAGCAACGCTTGATGAATATTAGATAAATACCTGCCTTGTTTGTCTTGCAAGTTTGACGTTTGCTTTCATTTGAATACAAAATGTATTATGACATAATTTTGGAAACGTATATTTATAATAATTTTATGTTTATGTCTTGATTTCAGAGAGGTATTTTGAAAAATATCGTTCATTACACGTCCAGAAACAGCTTTTCCTGTGCTTGCACCACTTCCGGTGTTCGGCTACGCCTCACACCAGAAACTGTCGTGCGCGCACCGGAAAAGTCTAGTTTCTGGACTGGTAATGAAATATACTACTCGGCGAGTTTGAGTTAGTTTGGATAAAGCTTAGGTCTCTGAGCTTCGACTGTAGTTCGCGACAGATCCACACTCCTTGCCTTTTCATTGCCAAGCAACAGCATCACGTCACGATGAAAATGTAGTAAAGTTGATCCAAACCAACTACACCGACAGAAAACTGGCGATACTGTGGAGGAGGTTAGGGGTTGCGATGTCACTTATCTCCTATTGGCCAGAGAGAATGTAGCTGGCGACAGTCGAAGCTCTAAGAACTAGGCTTTAGTCATACCGGTTGACGTCTATAGTGAGTATATCAAAAACAACTCACAGGATTGAAGTAGTTTTGTGGAATTGGTTACACAACATTGCTTAACAATAATAATAATAATTTTTAACTGTGAAAAATACTACTAATATATAGAGGTTCAACTACAGGACTGGAATGTGAACATTTTTGCCTTCATTTTATATTTTAATAATTACTAAAGAGTTATTTTAATTGAATTTTATAATATTATAATAACATGCATTTTTTTAAATCAAGCGTGTTTATACATTAATTAGATTTGAAAAAAAATAATTGAATGTCACCAAAACTTACATAATATTAATAAACTGCAAAAATCATTAATTTGGTTCTTCTCGAAGAGGTAACTCCTCTATATCCCTTGAATTGAACTAAATTGATTAATTTCTTCAATTTGCTTATTTCGTTTCTTTTTTAAACCAAAATCCTACCTATCATTTTTAATTTAAGTGAAAAAAGTAGGCGACTTAATATTATTAAATAATAACAAAAATATATTTTCCCCCGTTTTTTTTTTCTGTTATCATTTTCGTTTTTATTTCAATTGATTCTATTATCAAGCTATCGAGAATATCCTAAAATTTCAGTTAGCTCAGTAACATCTTTGAAGATAATAAAATATATATGGAAATAGACAATAATGAAAAGTGATATTCAATAAAATAGCTACTCATAACAATTCGAAATAATAAAAAGAGAAAGGAAAAGAATTAAATATGGATAGCCTCATTTATACGTATATCGCTAACAAAAATTGATTCGCTAAGAAATAAAGCGGCGATCCAAAATGTTAAGCATAATTTTATAAGATTTTTGAAATACTATAATTCATGTTATTAATATATTTTGTACAAATAAATACAGTGATAAGAGCAGATTGTTTTTATAAAATAATAAAAACAAGGCCAGAAAGTCAATGCTTCGTATTTTCCACATTTATTGGAATAAAAATAAATATACATTTTAATAAATGGTTTTTATTTACCTTGTGTCCAAAATAGTTAGAGATAGAAAAGTGAGACTCGGCAGCAATATACATTAGATGTTTTTTTTAGAATATTATGAAAGTGATGATTGCCATCTGAAAAATAAATGAGTCCGCCGCTATATCTTTATATCTTCATTAGGCCATAAAAACGTGAGGCAAATAATACTTGGTGTGTGGTCAACTCTTGGAAAAAGCAACAAAAATAATTATACAGGAATTATTCCTTGTCAGATGATTGCACTGAGCACTTATTATCAAATAGAATTTTTCTCTAGAATACAAAAAATTTAAAGTATTCAGAACATTCACGGAAAATACTTAAAGTGTATTAATTAAATTGTAATAAAATGTATGATTGTCAAATTATACAAATCAAATCTCATTAGGTGCGAAAAAAGACTTATATGTAATATAGAAACTAAATCAAAGTGGCGCAAGAGATCCTTTCTTTTTGTCCCAAAATCTTACCTAATCTTTTTAATTTAAATGAACAAAGTAGATGAGTTAATATTATTAAATAATAATAAAAATATATTCACCCTTGTCTTTTTCTGTTATTTTTTCAATTAATTCTATTATTGGAAACGTATTTATGGAGATAGACAATGATGAAAATTGGTAATCAATAAAATAGCTATTCATAAAACTTCGACATAACAAAAAGGGAAAGGTTAAAAATGAAATATGGATAGCCTCATTTATATATTGTTAGCAAAAATTGGTTCGCTAAGAAATAAAACGGCGACCAAAATTTTAAGCGTAATTTCGTATATCTTGAAATACTTTAATATATATGTTATTAATATATTTTGTACAAATAAATACGTGAAAAGTTATTTTTTCTTGTAAAAATAATAAAATCAATGCCAGCAAGTATATGCATGCTTTAATCGATGAATAACATTTTCGACATTTATTGGAATAGAAATTAACACATTTAACATTTTCTTTTTAAATGGTTTTATTTACCTCTTATCCAAAATGGTTAGAGATAGCATAGCGCTATTCGGCACAAATATACAATATTGGATGTTTTTTTAAAATATAAAAAAAATGGGGATTACCATCTGAGAAACAAGTCCGCCTATATATCTTTATATCCTGCTTATATAAATAAAATGGAAGGAAAATAATGCTTGGTGTGTGATCAACTATTGGAAAAATTAACAAAAATAATTACACAGGAATTATTCCTTGTCAGATGTTCGCAGTGAGCATTTAATATCAAATAGAATTTTTTTCTAAATCATATATTTTTTTAATATTTAGTATATTCACGGAAAACACCTAAAAATTATTGACACATTGTAATAAAATGTATAATTGTCAAATTACACAGTTCAAATCTCATTAGGTGTGACGAAAGAATTATATTGGACGGTGTTATGCAACAACCGTTAAAGCCACACTCTCTCATTTCGGCTTGGGTTAGCTTTGGTTAGTTTGGGTAACAGATTATCATTAGAAAATAACAAGTTGTCGCTTCAGTTTTCTGTTTGGATTAACTATGTTTTTTGTGAGTTATTTTATTGTTTCTTATTAATATATACCCTTTCTGGGTATGGTATTAGTATAATTTTATGATAGAGGATTCACAAGTTCGGCAAATAAAGAACATAGAATAAATCCGTTTATAAAATTATTTTTATGGTCGTTACTATGAACTACAGTCAACAGTACACGTTGAATGTGTTGTGGTGACGGCTCAATTGTAACGTTTTGTAAGAACAAATACACACTAGAACTTGTGGATTAACCGGTTGTTGCAATTTTTTTGTGGATTAACAGTTCTTTAATTATTTGTTAAAAAAAAGTTTCTGCAAGTATTTAGTTAGGATTTATGATGATGTTTACACACACGCCAAGTACGCGACTGTGATTTTTTCTTATTTAAATAAATTGTAAAAAGTTTTGAAAAGTGTTTGGTTGCACTCGTTGATGATATTTTTGTACAAAGCAAATCTTTTTTACTTACTCACGCGTAGTCAGATGATATATTTAAATAAATGTATTCTTGTTATAGAATGCTGTCAAGAGGCAAGAGGTTAGTCAACCTAGTGCTTGCAAAAAGTGACTTGGATGAAACTGATTACCATTCAAGTAACATAGCAACAGGGTCCCACATCATACACTGCGAACCTGATGAATACTCATAGCACAGGCAAAGTTAAATCAGATCTGGATGAAAATTCACCTCATTGCTCCACCGAAGTTCAATATGCTAGAAATACCATTGACAGGCTTAACCAAGCCTCTGAGAATGACGAAAATCCCATCTGTTTGTTAGAACAGGAGCCAGCACAGACAAATGAATATTCAATCGAAGATCCAGAAGAGCCTTTTGAATCCTCGGGAAGTGAATTTATTCCAGACTCAGAGCATCCTTCAGAAGAAAATGATACCTCAGAAGAATTGATTAGTTCAGAGGATAGAGTAAAGATACAGGAAGGCGAGGTTATACAGGAAAGAAAAGGAAAAAAATGCGTGGAAGAATAAGAAAGCACGTCGGTCAGTCTAGAACAGATAGAAAAATGGAATCAGAAATATATTTCGTTAAGAAATAAAGTTATAGAAGAAAAACACTTCAATGAAGGGTATTCCTGTAAATGACAAAAGAAATGTACGGATTTTGTTGGCATTGATAAAAGAAAAAACTATTTAATCAATTTTGGGGAATTGGTACTTTTGAAGGGCGATGCGCAATTGTAAATAGATGGGTGAAGGAATATGATCAAAAAGGAGCTACACCAAAATAGGGATTCTAGAAGATCAAAGCCAAGAAGTTGTTTCATAAAAGATTATCCGGTTTGCAATGAAACTTTACCTAACACTTTGCAAATTAATCAAAAACGACTTCGCGTGGTACTGGATCAAATGAAAAATAACATCATATAGGACAAAAGAGGAATCAATAGTGGTTGAAGACATGCAGTTGATTATATTCGCATTAAAGATATTGTGAAACATATTTCGTCATTTTCTACATACATATTTCATTATTGTCGCTCACAAACAGAGGCAAAATTCCTCCATCCTGACCTTAACTTACGTAAAATGTATTGCTTATATAAAGAGCAAACTGGCCTTCCAGTTAGTTTGTCGAAGCACAAGAATCTCTTTAATTCTAAATTTAACCTCAAGTTTAAGGCACCACACAAAGATACATGTCGAACGTGCGACATATTTGCAGCACAATTAAAATCTGCTGACGATGCGGCCAAACAAGAATAATTCGAAAGAGCGCATTTAAAACATTTGCAGGTTGCAGAGGAATTACGCGCTCAAATGAAAGCTGATATACAAGCAGCATAAGAGAACGAAACAGTAAAAACATTGACTTTCGATTTACGAAAAACACATTTTCTAAAATTAGCACGCAGAGGCACCCAGGAAGTCGGTTCCTGCTTACGTACATTCGTGAATAAATATGTCAAAACACCTGTGAAAGGTTTAATTTTGTGGGCTGAATCCTGTGGTTGCCAAAACCGAGGTATAAAATTGGATTTAATTCCTGTTCACGTCCTGCAAAATCATTCTTCGCTCGAGTCAAGCTCTTTAAAATTTTTGATTTCGGGTCGCAGTTTTTTACCTAACGACTCTCATTTTGGTGACGTCGAATGCGCCTTGAAACTCAACAAAGATTATACAGGGTTGATGACTATTTAGATGTTATGAGGCCTTGCCGCAGAAAAAAATAAATTTATTGTTAACCGAGTGACACGTCTGGACATGATATCAGTGGGCAATCTGGAAAAAGCAACAATAAACAGAAAATTCGATGTTAATAGAGAAAATATAAACTGGCTGAAGACTCATGAAGTTCTTTTAAGAAAAGATCATCCTACCATGTTGCTTATAGAAAGCACGTCACAGATCCACAGTATAGCGAGGTTTTTATTGAAAAGACAGGAAAAGGACGAAAATCTATCTTAAAACGATTAGAATTACCTCTCCTGTAGCCACAGAGACAAGCACTGACAGCGTAAAAGGTTAAAGACTTGAAAGAAATTCTTAAACTCGCTACGCAAGATGCAAAATCTTTTTTGCTTTTCTAAAATCTGTTGAAATTCAAGAATTTCATGAAGATATCGAAGCAACCGGATCCAGCATGGATTTTGAGATAGACGAAACTTTCCTGGAGGATGCTCAATTCTAAAAAAGCTTTTTCATTATGTTTAGTTATTATTAAAGAATTGTTTAACTTAAGTAAAAATTATTGATGTTAATCATTATTGCAAAACTGCTTTGTGCGTTTTCAAGTTTTGCATAAGTCGCCTAACCCTCTTTAATAAATGTTTTTTTGAAGAAATTAATATTTTTCTTCATTCATTTTCGTATTTGTAGCTTTGTAGTAAATTTTCTGCTTAAAGACCTGAAAATAAATCGTTCTTGTGGAAATCTGATTTTGTTTTATTTGTTTAATCTTTCAGGGTATTATTCCCGAAACGCCGCAATTGTGGTTTAAACTGTTGTTGCATAACACAGTCCATATGTGATATAGATGCTACATCGACATGGCTCCAACGATCTTTTTTTACCCAAAGCTTACCTTATTTTTAAGTTTAAATGAACAAATAAAATGAATTAATATTATTAAATAATAATAAAAATATATTCACCCCTGCTTTTTCTGTTATCATTTTTTAAATTGAATTAATTCTATTATTAAGCGGTCGAGACCTGCATTAATTCTCAAATATCAGTAAGCTCAGTAACATCTTTAAAAATGTCAAGAGGTTTCCTGATCACGATATTATTGGAAATTTTATGCATGAAAATAGACAATAAATGAAAATTGGTTTTCAATGAAATAGCAATTCATAAAACTTCGAAATAATAAAAAGAGAACGGATAAGATTGAAATATGGATAGCCTCATTTATAGTTAACAAAAACTGCTGCCCTAAGAAATAAGATGGCGATCCATATTTTTTAGCTTAATTTCGTAAGATTTTTGAAATACTTTAATATCCATGTTATTAATATATTTTTTCCAAATAAATACCCTGATAAGAGCAGAATTTTTTCTATAAAAATATTAAAAACAAAGCCAGCAAGTGAATGTTTAATTCAATGAACAATATTTTCGACATTTATTGGAATTTCAAATTAATACATTTTAATATTTATTTTTAAATGGTCTTATTTACCTTGTGTCTACAATGGACCAATATACAACATTAGATGTTTTTTAAGGATATTAAAAAAGGGGTCCTATATGGAAAACAAGTCTACCACTATATCATTTTATCTTATTTTAATCCATAAAAATGTAAGGAAAGTAATACTTGGTGTGTAATCAACTCTTGGAAACAACAACAAAAATAATAACACATGAATTATTCCTTCTTAGATGTTCGCACTGATCATTTCATATTAAATCGAATTTTTCCCTAGAATACCAAAAATTTTAAATATTCAGGATATTCACGAAAATTACTTAAAATGTATTAACAAATGTTAATAAAACGTGTAATTGTTAGATTATACAAATCAAATCCCAGGTGCGACGAAAGAGTTATATATGATATGGAAACTACATCGAAATGGCTCAAAACGGTTCAAGTTATAGAAAGTTTTAAAAAATAGTAGTGATATTTATAGCCAAAACTTTATGAGATTTCAAATTCGAAGAAGCTTTCATATTTACAAGTTCTTTATCCGGTACCAAATTAACATAGTGTGAATTTAATTGATTTTAATTACTCACCACCATCAATCGAATAAATAGCAGCCTGTATCATTAGTCCCCTATTCAAGGTGTCAAGCGATAAACAATCTTAAAACAATGTATAATATACTGATAGAGATCACCGAAATTTAATTTTCATTGTAAAGACGATGCACTGTTACTAACCTAATTGAGTTACACCGACTTGCATTACTATATTTGTTATATTGCCGTTGCCTATTTTTAGCCTTTAACATTGTGTATAATGTCGTAGTAAATTAGGACATTTTTATCTAGATTTAGTATTATGGTAATCACAAGGTGTACCAGATTGTTATTTTATTACCTACTACTACAACCTAGATGTTCGTACCTGCAATATAATAGGCAGGCAAGATTATTGTCATTACAGAAGAAGGAAAAATTTCGTAACAAAGCGGTTTATATATTATTTGTTTCATATTGTATAATAAATAACTTTGAAGCTGAATAGATGAGGTGCATTTATAATTGTCGGGGATGTGGAATGCGGCAAAGTTATTTATGATTACAGGCGTTGCATTGCAAATGAAGCGCATAAATAATCATGTATTAGCAGCTGTTTCGTCTGAATCTGGATTGAGAATCTTTATCGTGCTATAAATCAAATGTAGATAAGTATTTCAATTTGATACAAACATTATCCACCACTATTATTTAAGTCGATTTAGATTTGATATCAATTATTCTAAACTAACCGTCCCTTAAAATGGACACACGCAACTGATATAGTTCTGTCCGTGTTTGGCTTCATGAAGAATGTTCAGTTATCCCCATAAAGTTAACTTCTAAGACTGCAATATTCTCTTATTATTTTAACTTCCGGAAAAAATTATCCTAATTACATTTAGTATTAATGGATGTATCGAGGATCTATTTTATATCTCCTAAAGCCAATTCGTTTGGAAATTTGTATGAAACGCGTGAAACGCAATTTGATTAAAGACCGTTATTGCGCTTACAGCAGCTTGTAATACTCTAGCCACAGAGTCAAGTTTACAGTGATTTTTTTCTCTTTTACTTCCTAAAATATTCCTGCTGATTTCCATGTTTCCATGTCAATCCTGGGTACTGCTTCCAAGTCATTCCGGTATGCATATACGAAAATACTTTCGAGTGGTAGCTCTCTTCTACAAGGGTAGCCTTGAAGATTTTTGACTAGCATTAAGAGTTACCCATTCCGTTGCTAACAAGGGGGGTCTCTTCGAGGATCCCTTCTTCCGCTAAAAAATGGAGTTGCGCAACTTCCAGTAATATCTGCACGTATGCTTGGTAGCCTAGTAACTCTATGTATCTTGATGCATTTATGCACCAAATATCTCCCTAATACATTTTATCTCAAAGATGGTAAAGTGGAATGCTCAAATCGCCTGCCACAACTACTTGGAGAGCGACTAATCAGAAAAATTGACATTAGCTATTAGAAGAATGTGTTTCATATTAAAAAAATTGAAGTTTTAAGAATTGCTTTAGATATATTCAAGAGTATAATTATCAGAAGCTAAAGGGACAGGGCATGATCAGTTATAATCGAAATTATACCCAATTGTAGGCCAAAAATGTATGTTTCCTAATATTTATTTTGATACAAATTGCCGGTGGCACCTTAACAGTGAAATTTTTACTGAACGGTGCTGAACATTTCAACCTGTCACTTACATTGAAGTTAGGGAAATAATAAAGAATTTAAAAAATAATACAGCTAGGGATATACATCATTTAAATGCACCTCTTCGCAAATTAGTGCGGAAAATCATAGTATATCCATTAAACAAACTTATTAACCAATCGATTTTCAGTGGACATTTTTCTCTGGTTGTGCGAATATGCAAAAATAAGGTAAATAGGGATGAAGGGAAACTATAGGCCTATACCTCTGCTTCCGGTTGTGCCAAAGGTGTTTGAGAAGTGTATTGCTGCTCAGATACTTGATTATTTCAAAACAAGCCACCTTTTCACTTTCAACACGGCTTCAGAGTATACAATAGCTCTATCTCCAGCATAATATATCTTATTACATCCATACTGGGGGCGTTTGAGAGCATGGAGTATACTAGCACCATTTTCTGTGGTTTAAGCAAGGCGTTTGACTGTGTCTCCCACGCTCTTCTCACTGAACAGCTTGAGTCATATAACTTTGACGCAAACAGTCTATAATTTATGAAATCTTATCTTGCTAACAGGTCTCAGAGTGTTCGAGTGGAGAATATGCTGTGGGAAAGAGTGCAGCTTGAAGTGGGTGTTCCACAGGGATCAGTCTTGGGACCACTTTTTTTTTTAGTATACATAAATGACCTGCCTGAAAGTAACTGTGCTGCCAGCTTTAATCTATTTGCTGATGATAATACCATTAGCCTGATATTCAAAACCTGCGATAAGATCGCTGAGAGAACCTGTGAGTCATAATCCGCTGCTGGTGACTGATTCCGTGCGAATAACCTTGTTCTAAATAAAGCAAAAAACAGCCGAATGATATTTTCATTATGGAACTGTGAGGTGGATCTTGAAACGGAGAGCGCAGTGGGGTTTTTGGGTGGGAATTAAAGTGGAACTGTCACATAGATAGCGCTGCGGCCAGGCTCAGCAGGAGTGTGTTTGTTCTTCGGAGTCTTGTGGGAACGGCTTACTTTGCTCTTCATTACTGCTTTCCTGCGATATAGTGGTCTGGGGCAGAAGAGTCTAGAGAGCCAGCGTCCACTTTGTCTCCCGAGCTTCCGCATGCTCAAAAAGTTAAAATTGAAAAGAATTAGGCAAGTCCGAGTTCGACGAAATTCAGCCGTCGGGGGTATTCGGTGATAGACGACCGAATCTGGACATTGGAAAGTCGAGGCCCTTAGGGGCGAGGCTGTGCGAAAGGAAAAAAGGTTGACGTTCGGCAGGGATGTTCGGCCGGCGCCCCTTAAACCGTTAAAAATATTGTGGAACCTAGGGGCTCCATTTAGGGGCCGATATTTTGCGACGTCCAAAATCATAGTTTTGGTCAATTTTGTTCGGCAGGTGGTCCTATCCACGAAAAAAAAAACATTTTTGGGACCTAGGGGCTCATTTAGGGGCCGAGGGGATTTGGCGTCCGAATGGGTTCAAATTCGGGTTAGGGGGGTTTTCGATGATGCCGAGTT
>MU184401.1:0-25512 GCA_016904865.1 Pissodes strobi | reverse complement strand
GTGGAAAATACGAAGCATTGACTTTCTGGCCTTGTTTTTATTATTTTTATAAAAAAAATCTGCTCTTATCGCTGTATTTATTTGTACAAAATATATTAATAACATGAATAGTATAGTATTTCAAAAATCTTATAAAATTATGCTTAATTGGATCGTCGCTTTATTTCTTAGCGAATCAATATTTGTTAGCGATATACATATAAATGAGGCTATCCATATTTAATTCTTTTCCTTTCTCTTTTCATTATTTCGAATTGTTATGAGTAGCTATTTTATTGAATATCAGTTTTCATTATTGTCTATTTCCATATGAATACAATTTCCAATAATATCGCGATCAGGAAACTTCAGAATATATATTTTGATATCTTCAAAGATCTTACTGAGCTAACTGAAATTTTAGGATTAGTGCTATTCTCGATAGCTTGATAATAGAATCAATTGAAATAAAAACGAAAATGATAACAGAAAAAAAAACGTGGGAAAATATATTTTTGTTATTATTTAATAATATTAATTCGCCTACTTTTTTCACTTAAATTTAGCATAGTATAAACAAACTAGGAGGTTCACTCAGCGGCAAATCTTTTGATGTAATTCTGCCACATTCTTTTATATCACGTGGTAACTGGAGATGAGCGATACGCTGCGTAAGTGTCCGATCGATTCGCCTGGCTTCCTCTAGTCAAGCGTTTACCAGAGATGTATTCAGGAGATTGTATGTACTCGTACCAAAAGACCTACTGACTGCCGGCCGGGAAAAAATCAAGTGAAATTGAGCAAAGTTGTAAAAATATTTTCATAGGAGAAAATTGACAAAGAATTGCGATACAGGGTGTCATTTTTAGGTGATACCACTGTTGCTATCTCAGAATCTAACAAGAATTTGGCAACACTGCAAATCGATCTTGAAAAAGCATTAATAATGGCAACTGTTTTCTAGTTTAATCAACTTTGCAGCTTTGACCGTTTCAAAGATAGCAATAATAGTGGAATTACCTAAAATTTATTTAAAAATATATAATAATATAACATAATTTTTACTATACTTCTTTATTCATTCATTCATTATGAGAATGATTTTCTGGCGTTACGGAATTTTTGTATCGTTGCTTCGACGACTAGCCCAAACTAACCAAATCTATTAAAATTGATTATATCATATCGGAACCGCTTTAAATGACTTAAATAAGTTAAAACTAAGGGAAACTAACCGAAACTTGATTCGACTATTAACCAAAACTAACCAAATCTATTAAAATTGATTATAACGTACCGTAATCGGATCAAATGACTAAAATAAGTTGATACTAACTGAAACTAACCGAAAGTTAATTGGACGACTAACCCAAATTAACCAAATCGATTAAAATTGATTATAACGTATCGCAACCGATTCAAATGTTTAAAATGAGTTGAGACTAAGTGAAACTAACCGAAACTTGAAACGACGACTAACCCAGTTTAACCAATCCAGTTATTTTAAATTGATTATAACGTATCAGAACGGCTTCAAATGACTAAAATAAGTTAAGAATGAGTGAAACTAACCGAAAGTTGAATCGACGACTAACCCAAACCAATCAAATCTATTAAAATTGATTATAATATATCGGAACCGGTTCAAATGACTAAAATAAGTTGAAATTAAGTGAAACTAAACGAAAGTTGATTGGACGACTAACCCAAACTGACCAAATCTATTGAAATTGATTATAATGTAACGGAACCCGTTCAAATGATTAAAATAGGTTGAGACTAAGTGAAACTAACCGAAAGCTGAATCGACGACTAACCCAAACCAACCAAATCCATTAAAATTGATTATAACGTATCGGAACCGCTTTAGATTACCAAAATAAGTTGAGAATAAATGAAACTAACCGTCAGTTGAATCGACGACTAACCTAAAATAACAAAATCTATTAAAACTGATTATAATATATTGCAACCGGTTCAAATAACTAAAATAAGTTGAAACTAAGTGAAACTAACGGAAAGTTGAATCGACGACTAACCCAAACTAATCAAATCTATTTATATTTATTATAACGTAACGAAACCGCTTTAAATGAGTAAAATAAGTTGAGAATAAGTGAAACTAACCGAAAGTTGATTCGACAACTGACCAAATCTATTTAAATTGATTATAACCTATCGGAACCGCTTTAAATGACTAAAATAAGTTAAGAATAAGTGAAATTAACCAAAAGTTGAATCGACGACTAGATTTGCATAAACATAAATATTGGCACATTGTCTTCACGTTTTAGTGACATAACCATATTCTGTCTTTTACGCGATCTGGTATAAATAACATGGAAAAGTTAACATTTTGTCGTAATTTAAAAATCGGAAGTCCATAGAGCAATGACAATTGTTTAAAAAATAACATATACATGTTTTGGTATTGTTTAAAGTTAGTTTTGATGTATTTGTGACAAGAAGTAAGGTCAGAATAAGTTAAATAATTTTACTTACATGACAGCATTGTTGTATTATATTATCATTATTCTATATGTTTATTTTGGAACTAAATAACTGTAAATTTAGCAAATTTATTTCAAGAAAAACGTTAAAAGATCAAACTTTTTTGTTGCCGTATAATTCTTCATTATTTTTTAAGCTTAACTATAAACAATACCGTCAGATTTATATGACATTGTACACACAGCTGTCATTGCTCTATCGACCATTTTTAATTTCGACAAAATCTACACTTTTTCTTTTTATTTATACCAGGTCGCGTGAAAGACAGAATATGGTTATGTCACTAAAACGTGAAGACAATTTGTCAATATTTATGTTAAAATATGTCAACTTAATCCCCTATTAATATAGGATTCAGCGAGAATATTAATTATAGTCTTTGATAAGATTATGGTTTCAGTAAATGTGACGGCTCAAGCAATTGTCAAATCTGACAATTAAATAAATTCGTCATTATTTTCCTTATTACAACAGATATCGAAAGAAGCGCTTTAATGTAATCAGTCATTCATGTGTAGGCAAAGTGTTATATTAGTGATTTGAATCGATTCCGAGACATTATAATAAATTTGAATATATTTGGTTAGTTTGTGTTAGTCGCCGATTCAACGTTCGGTTAGTTTCACTTAGTGTCAACTTATTTTAATCATTTCAACCGGTTCCGATATGGTATAATCAATTTTAATAGATTTGCTTAGTTTGAGTTAGCCGTTCAATCAACTTTTGGTTAGTTTCACTTATTCTCAGGTTATTTTAGTCATTTGAACCGGTTCCGATACGTTATAATCAATTTTAAAAGATTTGGTTATTTTGGGTTAGTCGTCGATTCAACTTTCGGTTAGTTTCACTTAGTCTCAACTTGTTGTAATCATTTGAACCGGTTCCGATTCGTTATAATCAATTTTAATAGATTTGGTTAGTTTGGGTTAGTCGTCCAATCAACTTGTGGTTAGTTTCACTTAGTCTCCGGTTATTTTAGTCATTTGAAACAGTTCCGATACGTTATAACCAATTTCAATAAATTTGATTAGTTTGGGCTAGTCATCGATTCAACTTTCGGTTAGTTTCACTTAGTCTCCACTTACTTTAATCATTTGAACCGGTTCCGATACGTTATAATCAATTTTAATAGTTTTGATTAGTTTGGGTTAGTCGTCCTATCAACTTTCGGTTAGTTTCACTTAGTCTCAACTTCCTTTAGTCATTTGAACCGGTTCCGATACGTTATAATCAATTTTAATAGATTTGGTTAATTTTGGTTAGTCGTCCAATCAACTTTCGGTTAGCTTCACTTAGTTTCAACATATTTTAGTTATTTAAACCGGTTCCGATACGTTATAATCAAATTTAATAGATTTGGTTAGTTTGGGTTAGTTGTTGATTCAACTTTCGGTTAGTTTCACTTAGTCTGAAACTATTTTAATCATTTGAACCGGTTCCGAGACGTTATAATGAATTTTAATAAATTTGGTTAGTTTGGGTTAGTCGTCCAATCAACTTTTGGTTAGTTTCACTTAGTATCAACTTATTTTGGTCATTTGAAACGATTCCGATACGTTATAATCAATTGTAATAAATTTGGTTAGTTTGGGTTAGTCATCGATTCAACTTTCGGCTAGTTTCACTTAGTCTCAACTTACTTTAATCATTTGAACCGGTTCCGATACGTTATAATCAATTTTAATAGTTTTGGTTTGTTTGGGTTAGTCGTCCAATCAACTTTTGGTTAGTTTCACTTAGTCTCAACTTATTTTAGTCATTTGAAACGGTTCCGATACGTTATAATCAATTTTAATAGATTCGGTTAATTTTGGTTAGTCGTCCAATCAACTTTCGGTTAGCTTCGCTTAGTTTCAACATATTTTAGGCATTTGGACCGGTTGCGATACGTTTTAATCAATTTTAATAGATTTGGTTAGTTTGGGTTAGACGCCGATTCAACTTTCGGTTAGTGTCACTTAGTCTCAACTTATTTTATTCATTTGAATAGGTTCCAATACGTTATAATCAATTCTAATAGATTTGGTTAGTTTGGGTTAGTAGTCCAATCCGCTTTCGGTTAGTTTTACTTATTCTCAACTTATTTTAGCCATTTGATGCGGTTCCGATACGTTATAATCAGTTTTAATAGATTTGGTTAGTTTGGGTTAGTCGTCCAATAAACATTCGGCTAGTTTCACTTAGTCTCAACTTATTTTAGTCATTTGAACGGGTTCCGATACGTTATAACCAATATTAATTGATTTGGTTAATTTGGGTTAGTCGTCGCAACTTTGGGTTAATTTCACAGGTCCAAAATATATTTAATATTTACAAACCATTCCATTATCGTTATACAGTGATGGGCTAAAATATGGAACAAATTCATTATCTCGTAAACCACAAT
The DNA here is from genome assembly GCA_016904865.1 of Pissodes strobi. Lineage (NCBI taxonomy): Eukaryota > Metazoa > Arthropoda > Insecta > Coleoptera > Curculionidae > Pissodes > Pissodes strobi. The sequence continues at coordinate 20,636 of MU184401.1, read as the reverse complement.
TTTGTTTAAAAATCGCTCGAACTCGTCGATTTTATTTTTCGATCGCGCATATTCTGACATAAAATGTAGATATACAGGGTGTTTCAAATTAGAGTGACAGAAAAAATATTTTTATATTAAATGGAACCCCCAGTATATTATTGCATATTTGGATTTTGCGGAGAATTCTAGACATATTTCATGAATAATGTCCTATACCTACCTCCAACTGTTTTTGAAATATTGACAGTTGAATATCGACCATTTACCAACTTTGACAGCCTGTGAAATCTAAACGGCTAAAGATAGAGCAAAATGGTTTACACTTTCCTATCTTGTTTTTTCATAAGCTATCGTTTGACACTAACTTTATATTTAACCAGAGGTTAAGAAATTCCGGTTAAATTTAACCTCTAGTTAAACCTAAAGTTAGTGTCAAACGATAGCTTATGAAAAACCAAGATAGGAAAGTGCAAACCATTTTGCTCTATCTTTAGTCGTTTAGATTTCACAGGCTGTCAAACTTCGTAAATGGTCGATTTTCAACTGTCAGTATTTCAAAAACAGTTGGAGATAGGTATAGGACATTATTCATGAAATATGTCTAGAATTCTCCGCAAAATCCAAATATGCAATAATATACAGGGGGTTCCATTTAATAAAAAAATATTTTTTCTGTCACTCTAATTTGGAACACCCTGTATATCTACATTTTATGTCAGAATATGCGCGATCGAAAAACAAAATCGACGGGTTCGAGCGATTTTAAAAAAAAATTGTGGTTTACGAGATAATGAATATGTTCCATATTTTAGCCCATCACTGTATATGTACTTATATCGAAGAAACAGTAAGCAAAATCATATTCTTTCTAAAAAAAATCTGACACCTAGACGATTTTTCCGGTCTTGTCGCCTCTAATTTTATTACTATGTATATCTATTCCCTGATCCGGCTATAGATTTTACCTATTTGCCTTTGTATTTTACATTGCATCGTATATATTTCCACCGAAATCCAAATAAAATATTAAAATTCAAATAAAATTAAGGATTTTCACAAATCCGACTCTGTTCTGAACACTCTGCCTACACACGAACGACTGATTAAACTAAAACGCTCCACATGCTGCCAACAATCTGCGGATTTTCGGTTTTCGGCGGCTGGCAGAAAATATTTGGGGAGTGAAGCTACTAGTTTATGCATACTTTGATAATAGGTAGGATTTTGGCTTAAAAAAGAAATTAAATAAGCAAATTGAAGAAATTAACCAATTTAGTTCAATTCAAGGGATATAGAGGAGTTACCTCTTCGAGAAGAACCAAATTAAAGGTTTTTGCAGTTTATTTATATTATGTAAGTTTTGGTGCCATTAAATTATTTTTTTCAAATCTAATTATGTATAAACGCTGTTGATTTAAAAATTGCATGTTGTTATAATATTATAAGATTCAATTAAAATAACTCTTTAGTAATTATTAAAATATAAAATGAAGGAAAATACGCCTAAAATGCTTCGTCACAATTTGGCATTAAAAAGTTCAACCTCCAATAAGGGAGATACACTCCTATTAAGGAATCGATGCCAATAATTGTGTTTGCTTGTCACCTTTCTACCTACTTTAGGTTGTTGGGCAGCACTATATACGTTCATTTTATGGAACTTAGATATAGTGTAGTTGAACCTCTATATATTGGTAGTATTTCTAACAGCTAAAAATGGTATTCACTAACCCCCTCCACAGTGTCGCCAGTTTTCTGTCGGTGTAGTTGGTTTGAATCAACTTTACTACATTTTTTTGCGGATATTTTGTCGTAATGATTGATGGTTGATCATCGTGAGGTGTTGCTGTTGCTTGACAATGAAAAGGCAAGGAGTGTGGATATATGTAGCGGGCAACAGTCGAAGCTCAGAGAATTAAGCTTTATCCAAACTAACTCAAACTAGCCGAAATATATTTTTCATAAAACATCTCTGAAAACTATTATTTTCGACGTCTCTGTAGAGCAAAGAAAGTAAGTCTTTCCGGTGCGCCCGCACGGGAAAAGCTTTTCCGCTCCCTAATTGTAAGTGCTAAATTTGCAGTTATTTAGTCACAAAATAATAATAAATTGGATTAAAATTATACAGCGATGCAGTCTACAAAATGAATCTAGCACATTTTAGCGTCAATAGTCTAATCTTAAGTAAAATAATTTTATTTATTCTGATCTTACTTGTCACAAATACATCAAAATTAACTGCCTATTCAATTACAACAAAGCATACAAACACATATCCATAGCAACGCTTGATGAATATTAGATAAATACCTGTGTCTTGCTTGTCTTGCAAGTTTGACGTTTGCTTACATTTTAATACAAAATGTATCATGACATTATTTTGAAAGGTAAAATTATAATAATTTTACGTTTATGTTTTGATTTCAGAGAGGTATTATGAAAAATATCGTTCATTACACGTCCAGAAACAGCTTTTCTTGTGCTTGCACGAATTCCGGTGTTCGGCTACGCCTCACACCAGCAAATGTCGTCCGCGCACCGGAAAAGCCTATTTTCCGGACTGGTAATGAAATATACTAATAGTGTTCCCACTCTCCCACTGCTTAACTTAAATATGTAAAATGAGAAATCTTCTTCCTTAATAGTGCCATAGAAGCAAACACAAGGTATCAATTCTGCATTCTTTTGGGTATAAAAATCAGGTTCAGGTATCCTACAAGCGGTTGCAATGGTGCAATAGGAATGTCTCTTCATTTCTCGCTAAGGCGTTTGGTGTCGCTTCAATTGAAATTTTATCGTCAAAGCGCAGACTGAAAATGCTTTATATTCTTCAAGTGAAAGTTTTTTTTAGGCGCGTTCAACATAGTCACCTGACTAGTAAATGAAACTGAGCCGTCATCTAAAGCGTCAGGCTTGGTTATTCGGATGAAGTCAGTAAGTGAGAGAGATATAGATAGGCCCGTCCAGCTCACTTTTTCCTGGGTAAGGAATGAAACTGAGCCGTCAAGTAGCGCATCGGATTTGGCTATAGCACGCCCATTCGGTTATTTTTTACGTTAATCATATCTTTTTTTCGAAAACGGCTGCTAGTGAAAATTTGGGATTTGGTACGAAGTATTGGTGGGAAACATTTAAGGGATGCCAACGGTCATTTTTGGTAATTTTATTTTGATAAACCATACCATATCTATCGAAAATATTAATTAATTCTGAAGAAATTTGCTGGACACATCGGTTTAAAGGCCTTTCAAATCTTATTGAAACTGATGAGAATCAGAAAATGTCGAAAACAGCGAACAGACTGAGACGAACGACAGTTCGATGGGGAATTCGGAGTAGAAAAACTCTTTAAAAACACCTCTGCTTTAAAAATGTCGGGGAAATAGACTTGAGAGAAAATGAAGAAAATATCGACGTTTTTATTTATTTTTTCATAGAAAAAACGATTATTTAACGAAAATTTTCGTAAAAATCGTATACAATATTTTAGAAAACTTTTCGTAATTTCGAGCTTTGATATGACACGGCATAATATAATATTTTTATTTTAAAAAAACCAAATGGTCTCAAATACATTCTCAACTTTTGAAGTTTTCACTTTTATCGGGCGGCCTTAAGTACACACCATTTTTTTTAAATAGTATAATCGATATCCTTTCTCCTCGGCTTAAACTCTCGTTTGCGCTTCCCGGAGTTGTATGATCTTTTGGGTGCTATTTTTTTATATTAAGTGCTTTATTTACTTAGGTAAATATAAATTATGTAAAAATTCACAGCGCTTTACAAATATGAAACCGCGGGAGACATTGAAAATTCAGAAGCAGAATGGAACGTCTATTAAATTTCAGATCCGAGAAAACTCATAATTGTGTTGAAAGTAATAGTTGATATAGGTTTGGGTTAGATCAGATTAGATTACGTAATTTTAGTTTACAAAATATAACACTTACATGCATATTACTTCAAATTTCGTTCTTTTTTACAATAATTTATAACGTTGTGTGGTTGTAAAAAGCAAAATAACATTTGCATTCGATTCATCTCTAATTCCTCAATCTAACGATGTGTCACATGACTAGTCTGTCGTGAGATCCTCACCCACCCCTAACAGAATTTAATGTAAAAAATTACATTGGCAGATTATGTGAGTTTACCAAAATATACCACATAAATACATATTACTTCAAGTTTCGTCGGTGTTTACAATTTATAATATTAGGAATGGTTGTAAAGACCGTCGATTCATCTCTTAATCCCCGATCTAACGCGGTTGGTTTCACTTAGTATCAACATATTTTTGTCATTTGAGTCAATTTGGTCGGTCCTTAACGTTATGTTCAATTTTAATAGATTTGGTTACTTTTGATTAGTCGTCTAAACAACTTTCGGTTAGCTTCACTTAGTCTGAACTTATTTAACTTATTTGAGCCGGTTCCGATACGATATAACCAATTTTTATAGAATTAGTAAGTTTTGGTTAGTCATCCAGTCAACTTTCGGTTAGTTTCATTTAGTCTCAACTTATTTATTTGAACCGGTTCCGATACATTGTAATTAATTTTATAATCAATTTTAATAGATTTTGTTAGTTTTGGTTAGTCGTCTAATCAACTTTCCGTTCGTTTCACATAGTATCAATTTATATTAGCCATTTGAACTGGTTACGATGCGTTATAATCAATTTTAATAGATTTGGTTAGTCGTCGAATCAACTTTCCGTTAGTTTCACTTAGTCTCAACTTATTTAAGTCATTGGAGAAGGCTCCGATATATTATAATTCATTTCATTAGATTTTGTTAGTTTTGGCTTGTCATCCAGTCAACTTTTAGTTAGTTTCACTTAGTCTCAACTTACTTTATTCATTTGAACCGGTTTCGATAAGTTGCAATCAATTTTATTGGATTTGCTCAGTTTTGGTTAGTTATTAAATCAACTTTCGGTTACTTTCATTTTGTCTCATGATTTTAGTGATTTGAGTCGGTTTTGATACGTTATAATCAATTTTAATAAATTTTGATAGTTTTGGTTAGTCGTTTAATCAACTTTCATTTCGTTTCACTTAGTATCAACTTATTTCAGTCATTCAAACCGGTTACGATGCGTTATAATCAATTTTAATTGATTTGGTTAGTTTTGGTTAGTCGTCTAACTAGATTCCAGTTTGTTTCACTTAGTCTCAACTTAGTCATGTGAGCCGGTTCCGATACGTTATAATTAATTTGATTACATTTGGTTAGCTTTGGTTAGTCGTCTAATCAACTTTAGATTAGTTTCACTTAGTCTCGAGTTATTTTATTTATCTGAGCCGGTTCCGATACGTTATAATCAATTTTAATAGATTTGGTTAGTTTTGGTAACTCGTCTAATCTGCTATATGGATAATTTCACTTAGTCTCAACTTATTTTAGTCATTTGAGTCAATTCCGATACGTTATAACCAGTTTTAATTAGTTTGGTCAGTTTTGGCTGGTCGTCTAATCAGCTGTCGGTTAGTTTTTCTTAGTCTCAGCTTATTTTAGTCATTTGAGTCGGCTCCGATACGTTATAATGAATTTTAATATATTAGGTCAGTTTTGGTTAGCCGGTTAATAAACTTTCGGTTAGTTTCACTTAGTCTCAAGTTATTTTATTTTTTTGAACGGGTTCCGATACGCTATAAACAATTTTAATAGATTTGGTTACTTTTGGTTAGTCGTCTAATCAACTTTCAATTAGCTTCACGTAGTCTCAACTTATTTTACTTATGTGACCCAGTTCCGATTCGTTATAACCAATTTTAATAGAGTTAGTTAGTTTTGGTTAGTCATCCAGTCAATTTTCGGTTAGTTTCATTTAGTCTCAACTTATTCATTTGAACCGGTTCCGATACGTTTTAATTAATTTTATAATTAATTTTAATAGATTTTGTTAGTTGCGGTTAGTCGTCTAATCAACTTTTCGTTCGTTTCACATAGTATCAACTTATATTAGCCATTTGAACCGGTTACGATGCGTTATAATCAATTTTAGTCATTTGAACCGGTTTTGTAAAGCTATAATCAATTTTAATGCATTTGGTCAGTTTTGGTTAGTCATTTAATAAACTTTCGGTTACTTTCATTTTGCCTCAAATTATTTTAGTGATTTGAGTCGGTTTCGATACATTATAACCAATTTTAATAGATTTTGTTAGTTTTGGTTAGTCGTCTAATCAACCTTAGTTTCGTTTCACTTAGTATCAACTTATTTTAGTCATTTAAACCGATTACGATGCGTTATAGTCAATTTTAATTGATTTGTTTAGTTTTGGTTAGTGGTCTAATCAGATTCCGGTTAGTTTCACTTAGTCTCAACTTATGTTAGTAATTTGAGCCGGTTCCGATACGTTATAATTAATTTTAATAGATTTGGCTAGTTTTGGTTAGTCGTCTAATCAACTTTCGATTAGTTTCACTTAGTTTCGAGCTATTTTATTTATCTGAGCCGGTTCGTTATAATCAATTTTAATAGATTCGGTTAGTTTTGGTAAGTCGTCTTTTGGTAAGTCGCTTTATGGATAATTTCACTTAGTCTCAACTCATTTTTTGGTCATTTGAGTCGGTTCTGATACGTTATAATCAATTTTAATTGATTTGTTAGTCGTCTACTTATCTTTCGGTTAGTTTCACTTAGTCTCAAGTTATGTTATTTATTTGTGCCGGTTCCGATACGTTATAATCAGTTTTAATAAATTTGGTTAGTTTTGGTTGGTCGTCTAATCAGCTTTCGGTTAGTTCCTCTTAGTCTCAGCTTATTTTAGTCATTTGAGTCAGCTCGAATACGTTATAATAAATTTTAATATATTTGATTAGTTTTGGTTAGTCGGTTAATAAACTTTCGGTTAGTTTCACTTAGCCTCAAATTATTTTATTTATTTGAACCGATTCCGATACGTTATAATCAATTTTAATAGATTTGTATTGTTTTGGTTAGTCGTCCAACCAACTTTCGATGCATTTCCGTTAGTTTAATTTAATTTACTCATTTGAACCGGCTTAGACGTTTAATCAACTTTCTGTTAGGTTCAGTAAGTTCAAATTTATTTTAGTAATTTGAACCGGATCCGACAATGTTTTTGGTTAGTCTTGGTTAGACGCCAATGTTCAGTTACCTTGAGTTAGTTTTAACTAAATATAGCTGTATACTAGGAAAACAGAAACATTTTCAATGTTAAAATTATGTATAGAAATGTTCACCATCCTAATTGCCAATGAGAAAAGATAGTGATTAATTTTAATGTTTACAGCCCGGTATATGCAGCATCTTAATTCTTATTTGCCAATCCTTGAATAATTCGATTCCTTATGCTAACCACTGAATGGTAAAAAGGATAAACTGCGTATTTATTTGGTTTAATGGAAAAGTTTATACAATTACATAATCCCTAAGTAAAGCATAAAGTATTATTTGATAAGTGGATTATTTTATCTGGAAATAAACGTTTATTTTCCTAGACGCAAGCAAACGTTTAAAAGACTCGTAGAATCTGTGCCCTATATTTTTGGCTAGGAGATTTGGCCTAAATATTAAACTGAAAAGCGGAGTCCGTCAATCATCATGCTTTCCTGTTATAATATGAAAATTAATTTATTTTTGATATCAAATTTAAAATTTATTAACTGTTTTTCTAAGTAAAGCCACATTTTTCCACATTTTTAATTAAAAAAAAATCTTGTATTATCATGAAATAATATATTTATGACAAATTACAATTTCTAATTAAGTAAGCATAGTGGCCGACATGGTAGTTTGGTTGCCTCTGTACGAAATATTTTTTGGCCGCCCCTCGGCCGACTTTTTAAAATAAAAAGTAAGAAACAAATAAGAAACGTACATACAAGTTTAGTTTATTAAAATGTTATTTTAAATCCAACATACAAAAATTAGTCACTTACAAAAAAACTTAAATGCCTAAGCAGGTTTACAGATAACCAACCATATAAACAATATAAACAAAAATTGTACATGGTTCTTAATAACTTACTTTTGCTTCTGCAAATTCATACGTTACTTTGTATACTTAGAGACTTGACAAAACTTGCTTATTATAAGCTCTATAATATAGAAAAACTTTGAAAAATCGACCGGTCGCTGAAATCGTATATAAGGTGTTCGATGTTCTAACGTTTCAATTATGGCTCCATTTTAGTTTGGGTTAGAGAATACAATTTGTCGACCTCGCTCAAGTGAGCTTTATCTACGATTGCACGGAGCATGTTTAGAAAATTTTAGTTAACTAGATCTCAGTTAGAAAAAGCCATGTGTGCTTACATCGCCATCGCATTTTTTTTTTCGTATAATTACTAATCATTTCTTGAGAAACCTAGCCAACCTATTAAACTAAAAGGCTTCGACATAATAATATACACTTTTGACCTGCTCCCTGGATAAAATCTGAATTAAAATTTAGTTCGATAAAGACCATTAAATAAATTCGAACATAAATCAACTGTCATTTCACTTCGACAACCCATTATCTTTTTTCTCCAGAATATATGGATTTGAATATATCCGCCTACTCGTTTCTAATTTCTACCTATATATTTTGTCCCATATATTTTATATCAGCTTCAATATCCAATTTCACTTATAAGACTCAAGTAACAAAGAACCTTATTGATTATGTCAGATCGTATTGTTGTCCCTTCAGGATGTTGAAATGATCAGATGGCAGCAGATAAAAGGCTTTGCTAAATTAAATAATAACGACGGAAAAAAATATATTTAGACAAAAGGACGATTAATGAAGATCTATATTTGTCATTTATAAGAGTAAATGTGTATTTTGTAAAGAAGTAATTCATTAGTGTGGCCTGAAATTACGTGCTTTAGGATATAACTGAAAATTAAATTTCAGGCAAGCACATTTTGATAGCAGATGAAGAACTTTTTTGACAGTAATATAATTTTTTAACACTTTAACATTCGTTTCTGTTATTCTTACTCCATAAGTATGTTCTTTAAATATTCCACACTTTGCAGAATATTGTGTACCGCCACAGCTAATTTAGGATTCATAAATTTTAGCTGCCGGACTTTTTGAGAGTAAATTATTTATGACGAAAGTCCTACTAATATATTATAAGTCTAAAGCAAAGAACTCTGAATTATTTAAATATAAAAATGGTGTGTGTTTAAGATCGGAGGACAAAGGTGAAAACTTCGACAATGCGATATTAATATTATGAAAAACAAGTATTTTTTTGTGTTTTATATTTTGAAATTGCTTGCCTTCGATATTTAAAGTAAAATGTTACCTCGAAATCTGCGATAATATCTACAAGAAGCTGCCTTTAAACACCCAAAAATTTCCATAGTTTTCCAATCCTGATCCATTTTCCTAGCTTCACACAGTTTTCAATCAGTTTTCAGACATTTGAATGTACAGATTTACATATTTTAACCTAAACGTCATGTCAAGATATTGGAAGACGTGTTCCTTCAAATTTATTTATACTCGTAAAATTGCCGACATATTGAAAACCTTGGAAGGTTTTTGCGATTTTCTGCATGTTTTAATTTAACCTCAATTTTCTCTATTTCGCAATTTAGTACGGAACTTTATTACAGCAGATATCACTTTTACGAATTTAGGACTGATTCCTAAAAAATAGTTATGCATGGACTGGCACGTACACCTATACTAGTGATAATAATAATAATGATAATAATAATAATGATAATAAAAATAATAATAATAATAATAATAATAATAATAAAATTCTTTATTTGTAATTATGTACAAAATACATGGGTATAATCATACACAAAAAGCAATGGCGCCAAACAAAAAATGTTCATACTTGTCTCGTAGTCTTATGGGACTATAAATAACAATAAAATAATGATTAAATACGCAATCTATATACTAACCAAAAACTGCCCTATATAGTCCTGTGTAGAATAAGGTTCCATGTCCACTAACATTTTTTTACAGCATTTTTAAAACGTAAAGTATTGATACATTTTATGTGACCTGGTAACTTATTAAAGAATCTTAAACACATATATCTGTTAGGGTAAGTCTGTGAATGGGATAATTTACATTTAAATTTCTGGAAGAAGATCAAACATTCATAAATACAGATACCATACACAGTTAACATTCTACATGATTTAAAAACATTCCTGCACTATCGTTATAACCCATTCCTTTCACAATTCTTATTGCTCTTTTCTGAACCAAAAATACTTTTCCAATTAAGCTGTTGCTACCCCAGAAAATAATTCTATACTTCATTATTGATTCGAAATTCGCGTAATATATTGTTTTTAGACTCTATTCGTTCATGTACCACCCAACAACTTTCACGCCATATCAAATTGAACTCAACTTTTTTATGAACATGTTTATATGATAGGATAGGACAAATTATTTAAGAATTCGTCTGGGTAAATTCCCAAGAACTTGGTTTGTTCAACAATTTCTGCTTCACATTCCCCGAGCGATATTATATCGGGTTTATTCGTTGTTGACATTTCAGTTCTGAAGGGTAAGACATTTGTTTTGTTTTTGTTTAGTATTAATTTATTTTCTATGAACCAGTTATTAGCTTTGTTAAATAAAACTTTTCTCATAGTCATTAATTCCCCCAAATTTGTTGCCACAGTGATGAGGTTTGTGTCGTCTGCATAACATATTACGTTTTCATTAGATGTCGCTATGGCGTGCAATTCATTCAGAAATATCACAAACAATATTGGTCCTGCAATACTGCCCTGGGCAATCCCTTTGTTATCTCAACCCTGTGATATGTACCTGTCATATATGACTGAATAACTTAAGAGCTGTGCCTCTCACTCCATATGGTTCTAGTTTTTGTAATAACAATTTCGGATCAATGCAGTCATATACCTTAGACAAATCCAGACATATTCCCATAACCAAATCTCAATTTTTATGAAACCTGTTACGTTTTTTGTAAACTTGAAAATAGCAGTTTGAGTTGATTTGTTGGGTAGATATCCATGTTGTATACTATTAATTAGATTGCATTTATTCAAAAAATCTAACAGGCAACAAATGGTAAGTTCAAAAATTTTAGAAAAAGATGGCATGTGGCTTATAGGTCTATAATTATCCATAACTTCAGGGTCTCCTTTCTTGAATATAGGTTTTATTAAAGATATTTTGAGTTGGCCCGGGAATATACCTTGCTTAAATGGTTTATTTATGAGATAACAAGGAACATCTTCAATCACTGGACTCGCCAGTTTTACAATGCTAGTGGGTATTATTTCATCTATGCCTGAGCTATGTTTGTTTAAAATGCTATTGGCTAAGCCGCAGAGTTCAGTGGTAGATATTGGTCTCATAAGCATCGACTGATTGTTTTCCTTAATTTTGCAATTACACCGGTAAATTCGTAAGTAGTTCAGGAAAAATTGAGGGCAAATATTTATTATACTGATCGGGTATTTCTTCAGGATTGCCTTTAATACCAGTATCTTGACATTTTATAGTACTTCCGGCTATTTCCTTAGATATGCTCCACATACATTTTGTTTTAATTTCCGCAATTCTTAGTCGTTTTTGTTATCTCTCTGACCTTACCGCTTTTAATAGATTATCACATTCTCTTTTGGTTTATTTATATTGTTCGTTGAACTTGATATCGAATCTAGATAAAGTCAAAAATATATCCAATTTATTCTTGCACTCTTTGATTTTTGGATCATTAACTAATTTGGGTTTTTGGTTTATGTTAATTAGTTTTAATGGAAAGAACTGAGAAAAAATGTTTGTAAAACCGTTTTATAGTACTTCCGGTTATTTCCTTACATATGTTCCACATACATTTTGTTTTATTTTCCGCCATTCTTAGTCGTTTTTGTTATCTCTTTGAGCTTACCGCTTGTAATAGATTATCATATTGCATAGACACTACAATCACCTGCCTGTTAACATTAAACAACATGTAACATTTAATTCACTTAAGTCAAAGCATATTCATTTTTGGATATATTATGGCCTAAGATATTAGGTACAAAAAGAAATTTGCAAAGCGGGTCTACTTCATTACAAAATTAAGCAATGGTATGATTGATGCCAATCGCATCTATTTAAATATGTCTAGAAACCATCTCATTGTCCTCAACTGCCCTATTAATAATCTTGTGTTTGGTAACAACACCATCCCCGGCTGTGGGCTCTTCTTTCTGGATTTGTGTACTGACGAAAACCTAAAATTCTACGTCCATACCATAAGGTGAGACAATGTATTGATATCTGGTAATTTTTTCTTCGAGGCGCCCTTCGGCAGCTTGGTGTATGAGGTTGCACGTGACGTGTATTATGTCTTTGTTTAGACCCATCTCTGATAGGCCCTACATCTTTAAGGAGATTGCTCTCAATACTTTTCCAAAATTGTATCAATTCTACACAAAAAGCTGCTAAAGGTCTACGTATCGTGCATCCAAAAACCCACTATAAGTATCTTTTTCGTGAGCCCTATATTCTGACCCTCCCATCTTTATTCTGGAAATGGCTTTCCTAATTAAAAATATAGGTATCAATTTTCCAATCTTTAGCAGGTACTTGGTACACGTCAAATTAACAATGTTACTTTACATATTCTACATTCCAGCCTTGTGAGGATTAAATTGATCTACAGGGACGCCTGAATATACAATCATGTTGATCTGCTGATTAGTAAAATTCAGTAGCTAAAGTGTGGCAAGTATAACTGGAACAGCGGAAAGAATGCGGACAAAAAATTGGCGATGTTGTCGAGTAACTTTAATATTTTTTGAGAATTAATATTGATACCTATTATTTAGACAAACACATAATTTAATATACTCATTAACTCATTGAAAATAACTGGAAACTGGAACTTTACTATTACTTCAACTTTAATTCATAATCTATTTTACACATTATCAATTTAAATAAATTTGCTACATTTATATCTATTTGCCCGATACATCCGGCAACAGGTGTGTCAAGTTCCCCTCGTCCTCGTGACAAAGTGCATCAAGGCGATTGGCTGCAAGTCATTTTTCCTCGCTTCGCTCCTCAAACGTCGCTGTTCCAAATAAGTTTGCCACACTTTAAAAGCCGTTCACAACATTTAAAGATGCTAACAATCATCATCAAAAAAATAGTCTGGTTCTTATGTAGGTACATGAAGTATTTAAATTTAAGCCTTTTTTAATTTTCAGCAATGTAAGATATTAATATGTCATTTATTTAATAACCTCAATTTGTCTCCCATGTATTAGTATTCTGCACTTTCCTCTACATACATAAAAGCTTGTGCAAAGTTTTCACAGCCAACCGTACTTCGTGTATCGTTTTAAAATAGAACTTGGTTTGCCCCTCTCGTCTATTGGGTAATGAAAGTATATTAACTAATAAATAGAAACATCACTGCATTTCATCTGTCGCTGCACTTGTGTTAAAATGATCCTTTGTCTATTAAGTGTTTCTAGCAGCATGGTATATGATGGGAAATATTTTTTTTGTTTTAGCGAAAAATCAACCTTAGCTTCAAGGGGCAGTCTGGACCAAGTAATGTTATTGCATATAAAATCGCCACTACCCACTGAAACCTGCATCGGAATAGCTGGTTGGTTATTTTCTAGCCCAATACTTCTATCTATTCTCTAAAACCGATTTAAAAAAAACTCTAGTGTTCTCATCCATTACCAGATCTGGCAAGTTGTATTTAACCCTGAATATTATCACAAGTGCTCTTCGTTTCTGTTCGTCACTACTCCAAGTTTATGCCTTCGACTACGGGTTCGCGAGACCGAGACCGACCTGGCAAGTCTCGGTCTTGGTCTCGAAGAAAAAAGTCAGTCTCGGTCTCGGTCCCGGCTCTCGAAGCTCGAGACCGAGACCGAGACTACCTTGGTCTCGGTCTCGGTCTCGGTCTTGTCTCGGTTTGGTCTCGGTCTCGGTTTGAGTACATAAAAAGTAATTAAATAATTTACTGTTTTATTTCGTTAATAACACACACGTTACTTCGGAATGTTAAGTTAAATGAAACGTCTAATAAGTGTCTTTTGTGTATCAGTTCTTGGTGTAGATGTGATATTAGGGATAAACTTTTTAAAAAATTTAACATTTTTTGTTTGCAACAGTTGTTTGGATAATAATAGTTAACTTAAAAAGGTACCTAATAATATTTTAATATATTTCATGTTAGTTTCTAAATTGTTGTTTTGATATAAAAATGCTTACCTCTAATGTAGGTAGGTATACAAGTGATAGGGATTTTTAAGTATGTACACATAAAACCTAGGTACCCATTTATGCCAATTTTATTGTCAAAGTCATCAGTTGTAGCGTAGCCATACAAAGTGATGTCATTTTCAAACATTCTGTATTATATGGAAACATTTATTTTGAAAACTCTTAAAATTTAAAGGGTGTCGCGAAATTAGTGGACGAAACATCAACCATGTATTTATCGGTCAAAAATAACTAATATTTTTCTTATAAATATATATCGGTAAGGGAGCTAGAGCCTCTTAAAAATGGGCCCCTGAATATGGTTTGCTTTAATGATTTCCGAAACGGTGTAAAATAGAGGTTTAAAATTTTGGAATTCTACTAACTCTAATATTCTGAATTTAAAAATGGAATTAAAACTAAAAAATTTTAGTCAGGTGCGAACATTTTAGGGGGTGAATCTAAAAATTAACTTTTTTTTTGGGCTAACTTATTATATATTTTTCTTCAAATTTTGAAAATTTGAATTTTTTTTTCGCAAAAAAGTGCCTCTTAGTTTGCTTCGCTAGGACGCAGCGTTTTTGGAAAAACGGATTTTAAAGTATACTGACTGTCAAAAACGGGTGTAAAATGAAGGTTATAATTTTTGATATTCCCCAAAAATTCCTTTTGATGTTACAAAACTTCATATTATTATAAAATAGCAGAAACGCTTGTTCCAGAAAAAATTTATGACAGATTTTCAAAATTTGATAAACTATAGCATTCAATTTACACCCGTTTTTGGCAGTCGGAATACATTTATAATCCGTTTTTCTCAAAACCCTGCGTCCTAATGATACGAAATAAGAGGCACTTTTTTACCCAAAAAGAAATAAAATTTTGAAAATTTGTAAAGAAAATAAAAAAATAGCACACAAAAAAGTTGACGTTAATTTTTTATATTCACTCCCAAAATGTTAAGCACCTGACCTGACTAAAATTTTCTATTTCTTATTCCATTTCCGAATTCTAAATATTAAACTTAGTGTATTAGGGGAATTGCAAAATTTTAAAACTCTATTTTACACAATTTTGGAAATAATTAGAAAAAAAACATCTATAGGGGCCCACCTTTAAGAGGCCCTAGCTCCCGTTTTATAGAAAAAACTTAAGGTATTTTTGACCAATAACTACAGGGCAGACCGAGACCGAGACAAGACCGAGACCGAGACCGAGACCATAGTCTCGCGAACCCCTACCTTCGACCATTGCAGGTAACACAGCACAGTTTCGGCTCGATGGAAAATATTTTAGCGGTGAAGAACATATTTTATTTATAGAAAATTAATAATGCTCTTACCTAACTTGTCGTTAAAGTTTAATAATTTAAAATATTTTTAAGATTTAAACTTCTGGAAATCACAAAATTATTTTTTTTAAATGAAACGAGTAACTGGTGTAAACGCTCTTTATTTGCGGGGATCATGTATATTTTCGGTACAATCTAATTATGTTTTCAGTAAGTTAGAGGGACTAAATTTGCGCAAATTCCGAATAATCCAAAATACCACTGGGCTATTGCAAAAATTGTTTCCATCCGATAAGTTTTTAATAAAAAACATATATTTTTGTTCAATGTAAGCATACTTCATATTTTAAATAATTTCTTATTTGTTTATGTTTGCATTATTTTATACAATCCTGTAGTATAGGCATTATTTTGCTATAGAATAGGCAAACCTCTTATATATTTCATAAAAATAGTATTAAGATGATCGAGTTTGTTTGCTTTCGCTTAGCTTTTTACTGCTGGGTTACTTTGTATACTTAGAGACTTGACATAATTGCTTATTATAAGCTCTATAATATAGAAAAACTTGAAAAAAAATCGACCGCTCGCTGAAATCACATACAAGGTGTGCGATGTTCCAACGTTTCAACTAAGATTTCGTTTTAGTTTGGGTTAGAGAATACAATTTGTCGACCTTGCTCAAGTGAGCTTTATCTACGAATGCACGGAGCATGTTTAGGAAATTTTAGTTCACTAGATCTCAGTTAACTAAAAGCATGCGTGCTTACACCGCGATCATATTTTTTCAGTATAATTGGTATTTCTTGAAAAATATAGCCGACCAATAATTACACTAAAAGGCTTTGACCAAATTATGTACACTTTTGACTAGCTCCCTCGAAAAAATCTGAATGCAAATATTTTCCGATAAAGAAAATTAAATAAATTCGAACGTAAATCAACAGCCATTTCATTTCAAAATCCCACTTTCTTTTTTCTCCAGAATATATGGATTTGAATATATCCGCCTACTCGTTTCTAATTTCTATATATATATATTTGTCCCATAGATTTTATATCAGCTTCTATATCCAATTTCACTTATAAGACAGAAGCAACAAAGAACCTTATTGATTATCTCCTTTTTTATGTAAGATCGTATTATTTGTCCCTTTAGGATGTTGAAATGATCAGATGGCAGCAGATAAAAGGCTTTGTTAAATTAAATAATAACGACGGAATAAATGTATATTTATACAATAAGAAAGAACGATAAATGATAAATAAAGATCTATATTTGCTATTTATAAGAGTGAATGTGTATTTTATGGAGGCAAATGTTTGATTAATTAGTGTGGACTGAAATTACGTACATACAATATTTTTAACAGTAATATAATTTCTTATTACTTTAGCATTTATTTAAGTGTTATTCTTACTCGATGAGTATGTTTTTTCATTATTCAATACTCAGCAGTTGCAGAACAAGTAGTAAATGCAGGACAGGAATACGAAGGGTTGCTCTATTTCCAATGTTATGTACCGCCACACCTAATTTAGAGTTGATGAATTTTAGCTGCCGGCCGAAACTTTGTGAGCGTAAAAATGCCTTTTCACACGTGCCGGATAAGATCATCCGGTATAGGATATCCGATCGCGAGGTACGTAACATTAAATGAAAGCTTTCACACGTTTGACGGACAGTCGGAGAGGTGTGAACATTAGAAATAACCGGATACCCGACGTCGGATGTCCGATGTCGGACTCGTGTGAAACGGGGCTAATAGTCCGAGAGGCGACCGTCATATAATGTGGTGTCTCAACTGTCAGGATTTTGCATGATAAAAAATATTATTTAGATGGGCCAAATAATAAACCGTTGGGCAGTGACCAATAATTAATTATACAGGGTCTTTCAAAAAGTTCGCTTCATATAGGAAACTTTTTTATTGTGGATTTCACAGAAAATTCTATTCTTGACCAAAGTTGACGCTTAGAAAAAAACTAATTTTGACGACGCTAAATTAAAGATGCTATACAGGGTACTTAAATAAAATACAAAAATTTAACTTAAAAAAAACAAAAACTTTGGAATATCGGAAAACTTTCTACAGAAAAAATAAAGTTTTATTAAGATAAAAATAGAAATCAAATACTATTTTTTATAAAAGTGCATCGTTGCTGAAAAAATTGAGAACAAAATTAAGAAAAAGAGGTTTTTTTCAATAATTGGCATGAATTTTCTCAGCAACAGTGCACTTTTGGAAAAAATGGTATTTAACTTTTATTTTTATCTTATTAAGAGCTTTATTTTTCCTCTTGGAGGTTTTACGATATTTCAAAATTTTTGTTTTTTTAAATTTATTTTTTCTATTTTTTAAGTACCCTGTATAACTTATCTTTGATTTAGCATTGTCAAAGTTGTTTTTTTTCCAAGCACCAATTTTTATAAAGAATAAAGTTTTCTGAGAAATCAATAATAAAAAAGTTTCCCGTATGATGCGAGCTTTTTGAAAGACACTATACAAGTTGATTCACGGTCGATGTTAGGTTAGACGTTTCTGGAGAACCACTCAAACGGATCATCCTGAAAATTTGGTCGTTTACATAAACGAATATGCTTTACTTTGCTAAAATATTTTCGACAGTGCAATGCTTCTTCTAAAAAGTAGTAGCTACTGTTCTTTTAAATAGAATCTATTACTGTTTTTGAAATATTGACAGTTGAAAATCGACCATTTACCAAGTTTGACAGCCTGTTTCCTAACGGCTATGGATAGAGCAAAATGGTATGCACTTTCCTATCTTGGTTTTTCATAAGCTATCGTTTGGCACTAATCTGTCGAAAATATTTTAGCATATTCGTTTGAGTAAACGATCAAAATTTCAAAATAATCCGTTGAGTGGTTCTCCAGAAACGTCTAACCTACCATCGACCGTGAATCACCTCGCATCATACTGGAAACTTTTTTATTATTGATTTCTCAGAAAACTTTGTTCTTTATAAAAGTTGGTGCTTGAAAAAAAAACTAACTTCGATAATGCTAAATTACAGATAAGTTATACAAGGCACTTAAAAAATAGAAAAATTGAATTTCAAAAAAAAACAGAAATTTTGGAATATTGAAAAACCTTCTACAGGAAAAATAAAGCTCTTATTCAGATAAAAATATAAGTCAAATATCATTTTTTCCAAAAGTGCACTGTTGCTGAGAAAAGACTTGACAATTATTAAAAAAAAAAACTCTTTTTCCTAGTTTTGATCTCTTTTTTATCAGCAACGATGCACTTTTGGAAAAAATAGTATTTGCCTTTTATTTTTATCTTAATAAAGGCTTTATTTTCACTGTCAAAAGTTTTCCGATGTTCCAAAACCTTAATTTGTGTATTTTCTAAGTACCCTGTATAAGTTATTCTTAATTTAGCATAGTCAAAATTAGATTTTTCCTAAGCATCAACTTTTGTCAAGAATAAAATTGTCTGTGAAATCAATAATAAAAAAGTTTCCCATATGATGTCAACTTTTTGAAAGACCCTGTATAATTAATTACTGGTCAAGGCCAGCCTCGGCCGACCAGCCTAATTCGACCCAACTAAATAATATTTTTTATCATGCAAAATCCTAACAGTTCAGACACCACACTAAATAAATTATTTATGACGAGAGTCCAAATAATAAATTATAAGTCTAAAGCAAATGAGTTTCTTCCATTTGCGTTCAATATTTTCGGATTTTAGAACTATGCGTTGATTAAACAAAAAAAAGAGGTGTATGCTTAAGACCACAGGACCACAGAAGTGAAAACTAACTTCAACAATGCTACATTAATATTACGAAAACAAGTATTTTTTGTGTTTGATACTTTGAAATTGCTTGCCGTCCATATTTAAAGTAAAATATTACCTCGAAAGCTCGCATAAATTCATTGGAAACTGCTACTTGGCGGTTAAAAATGTCCTGGCCGATTTTCCCGTCTTCCAATCATTTTAAATGAGATTTCAGGCAAACAGATCTTTACTTGACACTAAACCAAACGGATACGCTAAGAGTAAGATTTTATCTCGAGATCTGCCATAAAATCCGCCAGAAGCTGCCTTTAAACACAAAAAGTTTCCATATTTTCCCATACTGATCCATTTTTCTAGCTTCACACCGTTTTCAATCAAATTTCAGGTAACTGAATGGATAAATCTACATACTTTAACCTAAGCGTAATGTCAAAATTTTTTAAGACGTGTTCCTTCAAATTTACCATAATGCGTCAAAAACAGAACTATCTATTAAGACTCGGGATTGATTTCATAAAAATAGCTAAACGTTTCCTCTCATGTTCGCTTAAAGTAAAATTTTCAAATTTAAAATCGGCATTTTCACTGGGATCGATGTGACTTCGGTGTTCCGCTCACATTCCTCCTCTCTTATGTACGAAAGTTTGGTTGCTCCAGATTCTCGATATATTGTTGCAGCTTCATAGTAAACTTGTAATATTGGGTATAATAGAAGACCTCATTTTCTTAAAATATGTCATCATAATTTTTATTTAGCGAAATGTTTATTTATTTTTCTTCAATAGAAATAATCCAAAACCCTAAAATAATAAATTAAAGTTTTTCTCCGGTTTGGATATTCTTAAAAAATTTTATACCTTTTTGCGTAATGTGATTGTTTGCACGTACTTTGGATCAAGCGTAGTCTTTTAAAAATAGCAATAAATGGATATTATGAGTTTTAACACTGATTAATTCTCACAATTAATTAAACATTTACAATATTTTTGAAATACACGGGTTTTATTATGAAAATTGTTCACTTAAACGTCAGATGAATTTTTACGGGCTATAATGAGTTTACTGAATTGATTAACACTAACGGTTACGATGTTGTTATAGTAACTGAAACCTGGCTCTCCGACAATATTGCCTCGGATCTAGTGAATATGCCCGGTTTCAATTTTTTTCGTAAGGATAGAAACAGCAGAGGCGGCGGAGTCGGGGCGTACGTTAAATCATACTTGAATGTCCGTGAATTAAATTATGATTTTCATATGTCTGAGGTTCTGGAATATCTGTTCTTAAAGATCAGATTACGTAACAGAAACATCGTTATCGGCGCATTCTACAGACCTCCTAAAACTAATATTAATGTAGGATATCAAGAAAACACTACGTATTTCAGAAATTAG
>MU184400.1:96317-140759 GCA_016904865.1 Pissodes strobi | reverse complement strand
GTGCCAAATTTCATTGTTGATGTCTCCACTTTGTAATTTTGGATTAACTTCAACATTTGCTCCTATTCTTCACCATCTCTCTTTATTACTATGTTCTTATTCTAAATGTTTATTTATTGAATTACACAGTTCTCTATCCTACAGGAAGGAATAACCAAGTATAATAATTAGAACACTGGAAGAATATTGTAGACGGTGAAGACAGTGTCCACATTTGTCCGACGCATTTACGATATATAAAAGAGACATGTTATGCATTTTGTTTACAATCAACTAATATACTATCATAAATCACACAGCGGCAGCAACACTTTTCGCAAGCATCCAAACCAATATCAATCTGCGTAACCGGCCCAACCGCGCCATATAAAAAACAGAATGGGACATATAGGGAAATCCACATAATGGCGCTTAATAACTTAGTTTGCGACAACATTAAATATTTTTGTATATCACACTTTAAAATAAGAAATAACAAAAACGTTAACTGTTTATCAAATAAGCATATTAATTCATAGAGAAAACAGCAGTATATAGATCATAAATGTATATTAAACTTACTTAGAAATCCTCATCACTACACCTGAGAATCAAATTTTTTGCAATAATTTGATCTAAGACAAATTTTTAGGCTAATCAAACACCAACAAAAGGGCGCAAAGTTGCTTTTAAAAAGTGAGGTTTTTAACAGTCAGGTATATAAAGTTCTAAATTTTATACCTGTTGTTTTAAGCCAATCAGATGCCTTGATTATGACGACAACCTGAATTTTTTGAAAAAAAATTTCGGTCACGTGACCTAGCTGCAAAATTAATAAGTGATAATTTCCCTGGCTTGACAGCTGTCAGGTGCGGATGCCAGAATAACAAAAGCTTAGATTATTTTTGACAAATGTTTATTTTCATAAATTGAATTGACAATATCAATTATTAATTGCAAGTGTTTTTGAAATTAATTTTCCACTTCTTTTTTCGTCAGTGGCGAATAAAGTGAAGAGCTGTGAGCTTTCTTCACTAAATGTCTATGCTTCATGAAATAAAAGTAATACCACAGCTTATTCAATAACCAGCTACTCATCTCAATCGAAATCCGAAAGTTGGAGTGTCGGGCACTGCGCATCGTGGCAGTGCCCTGAGCGGATCAGTTTCAGGGTCTCGTGATTTTTCAGGCAATGTAATGACACCAAGCGAACTGAATTTAAAATGAATATTCGCTTCAAAATCCACGACAAATTCGTCCCAAGCTACGGCTATTGCCCTAAAAAGACCCGAAATTTCGGATTTTTATACAATTTTGCCATTTAAAATCGTTTTCAAACGGATTTTAGACGATAAAACATCGTATTTTAAATTAAACGTACTGTCAAAAGTATCATTCAGATGACCAGACGTTTAGAATAATATTAACTCATGGCCCTCTTCTTATATTTTCACTTGACTTTCCCAAATCAAAGGAGGCCGCAGCAAGATGAGTAGCTGGGTATTGAATAAGCTGTGGTAATACTTCGATATGATTTTGTTCTTCTCAACACTGGATTTATGGGTAAAATATTGAATAATTTCACGAAGAATATCCCTCATACCTTTGAATAGATCTTCTTGTTCGGGATTTAAGCCAGAATTGTTCACCAAATACGTTAAATATTTTATATTATTTGAATATGCTCAGATTCCGTAGAAAAGGAACAAAGATAGTACGATTTTCCATTCATTTTATTATGTTTTCTTTGCTGCTCTAATTTGAATATGGCGAATAACGTGAAACGTCATTTCACCAAAGCGCTGCAGTCACCAGCGCCAACTTCACAGATTTTATGTTACAGCGTAAAATTGTCATTGATTTTGCATGGGTCATTATTAATAATTTTCTTTTCTCTCTAGTAGTATAAAATTATATATAGTATGTATAAAGAAATGTATTTATTTAAGACCCTGATTCCTACTTTTTTTACTAGGGCAAGGGGAAAGTAAAAAATAATAAACAAATTAAAACTATTTAAAATACAATATAAGTAGGTTTATCAATAAAGGAGGTAGGTACCTACATAAAATACCTATCGTCCAATATTACACAGACCTACATTTTTTCCCTATTCCTATAATAGTGTGTGGTTTCGATGGAATATAATATATAATCAACTTGATTCAAAGATTCAAACCTTATTCTACTAGGGTACAAGGAAATGAAAAATAAATGGTAAATAAGCGTATAGCCACAATATAACACATACTTACATTTTTTCCCTGCGCCTAGCCGTATCGGTATCGCGCCTTTGTCAACTTTTTAAGTCTTTCGTTGAAAGAAACAAATAGAATAAAAACAATTTGTTATTAAATACTTTACCCAAAAAAAAGGAATTTACTGGATAGCTAACAATCTAATAATTGGTAATATTAAAAACACAATTATTGTAAACAATATTACTATCGCGCTGTATTGCAGTTGTTTCTTTGTAGAGAAGAATTTATACCCCCCGTATTTTGGTTGTTTACAATGGAATTATCACTTCTCATAACTTCAATTATATTTTGGTGATGCTCAGCATCCATTTGAAGATAAGGTTTTATGGAATGGGTAGGTATTGCAGTGACCAGTAATCTTAGAGCTGCTCTTCTTACACTCCATTTTTTGCCAAACTTGATACTGCCGTGGCTCTTGCAGAATGATTTGTCACTTTACTTTTTTTTAATGTCAATTCCAATTTTGGAGGCAGATTCTTTTAACCAAGAAATTAGTGTATTTTTGCCGATGGAACAATTTTTGTACCATCCTTTTGAAAACTGCTCATTCCAGTTCGGATTTGGAGTAACAAATAATCGATCTACTTGAAGATTTCCACGTTTTTCCATGTTCTTTTCAAACAATCTTACTAGACACTCGTTCACATTGCTCTTATTTCTTATAAGCCACTTACTGTTCGCGAGTTTTTTGGACCCACCTTAAGCAGTTTTTGTAAAAACGGGATTTGATTCAATTCTTCCTCTTAAATTACCTCGATGGTCTGTTTGTTTCTGTTTCAAAATGCTCAACTTTGGTCATAATCCCTTCCCCACCTCCCCAAGCCAGTTCTCGTGAAATAATGTGAAATAATTTTCGCTGCAAACCTACAGGCTCGTTATCGTCCCACATTTGTATAATATTTTTGTACTCTTCGTTTGTGAGAGCAACTGCACTTGCTTTCCTTTTTGTTGGGTGTTTTGTAGACTTCGCCGCTTTGCATCTCGCGCAGCTCTTGCTGCTGTAAATTCCACATCTGAAAATGGATTGAACTTAAGCTAGAATGTTGCAAAATACATATCCTATAACTGTTTAGCAGTTGAATTTCACATAATCTTAATAAATTCGCACCTCGAAACAATTTTCGAAAATTATTCAAGCTCTAGGGAGATTATAAGTGAAAATTCATCGCCTTTGTTACATGTTAGATTAAGCGGCCTTGAAGCCTTCCGAAACATTGGTAAAAGCTTGATTGTTAGTATCCCTTATGTTTTATAAAAAAAAAATCAGGACTAATTTACATTCGATTGAGACGCGGGACTTCTTGTATAAAATCGGGACTGTCCCGACGAAATGGGGACGAATAGCCAAGAGCTGCTACAATATAGACACACAAGAATAATACAGTTTTATAAAAAAATGCTGTAACCTTCTTACCTATAATTATCGGTAAACCTATGGTGGGAGAAAATATCTTATGGGGGCGCTTAGCGTGCAATTTAAAATCTCATCAAAATCAATAATTCTTTTATAAACCCTGTAGGTACGAATTGGGGAAATAAAAATCGTACCGATTGTCGGTGTAATTATTAAACTAGAAAATCTACCTTTTATAAGAAGTCATCTAATTTACAATATTAATCAATTTGGAAAATAATTATTTAAAGCCACATCCACAGTTTTTTTCCATATGGATGTTTTTAATATCGGCCACCACACTATTAAGATGCTTTTCGGTCTGAATCTAATAAAGCAAGAAAATAACAGTTTC
The DNA here is from genome assembly GCA_016904865.1 of Pissodes strobi. Classification (NCBI taxonomy): domain Eukaryota; kingdom Metazoa; phylum Arthropoda; class Insecta; order Coleoptera; family Curculionidae; genus Pissodes; species Pissodes strobi. The sequence continues at coordinate 136,771 of MU184400.1, read as the reverse complement.
TCGTATTGTCATTCTGTAATTCTCTATAAGTACACACAATATTAATATAGAATATTAAAAGTATAATAAACTAAATTGCTAATGTGATTGTTAGTATTGCGTTTTGGTACATTAACATGAGGTTCATTTGTATAAAACCATTTTGACCAGAATATCAAGATTCCGTTATAGTTCAAAATAGTGGCATATAAGAGAAAGTGTGATACAGATTTTTAGATCATCAGCAAACATTGATCACAAAATGGTAAGGTTTGTAGCAATAAGGGAAGTAAGGGTGGCCCCGAGATGAATCTAATAGCACTTTAGTCGATATGGTATAATAGACGGCTTTAGAAAAATACTTATATACAGCATTCGTTTGTAATAATATACCATTTACTTTTTCGTCAACGTATTATGTAAAACATACAAAGTTAAATGTAGATTTATCTTCCATAAATTAATTTTTGTACAGGGTGATCCCCTATAATGTCGCCCACATTTAACTTTTTTATTTTAAGTGTCTCGAAAAAATTAAAAGCCTGGTTATGTAGGTACTGAAAAATACTTTTTTTCTGCGTATAAAAAATATTGGAAAAATGATCAGTATACAGGGAAAAACAAAAAGTTAATTTTTTTTCAATGGAACACCTTATATATGAATTTATTTTTCGATTCCTCGTAAAATTCTAAGCATATTTTATGTATGATGTTATACCTCTAGAGTTAGTAGTTTCACAGCTATAAACAGTTGAAAATCGGTACTTTGGCTACTTTTCACCTTGGTAGCAAGGAGATCATTAGAGATGGAGTAAAATGAATTTCACATTCCTATCTTAACTTTCCAAGAGCTATCTGATGGTGCTAATTTATGGTACCTACCGAGGTACTAGATTTGGTACCCATGGTACCGCCTGTCAGTTAGTACCGTCAGATAGCTCTTGAAAAGTTAAGATAGGAATGTGAAATTTATTTTACTCCATCTCTAATGATCTTCTTGCTACCAAGGTGAAAAGTAGCCAAAGTATCGATTTTCAACTGTTTATAGCTGTGAAACTACTAACTTTAGAGGTATAACATCATACATAAAATATGCTTAGAATTTTACAAGGAATCGAAAAATAAATTCATATATAGGGTGTTCCATTGAAAAAAAAAATAACTTTTTGGTTTTCCCTGTATACTGATCATTTTTCAAATATTTTTTATAAGCAGAAAAAAAGTATTTTTCAGTACCTACATAGCAATACTTTTATTTTTTTTGGGACACTTAAAATAAAAAAGTTAAAGGGGGGCGACATTATAGGGGATCACCCTGTACAAGCTTAAATCTCCTTCAATTTCCTTCATTACTTAATTACTGCAGGCTACTTTGCAGGACATCAGATTAACATCCCTTTGTATATTTTCAGTTTGCATATTATTTTGAGTATTCTTTAATCCTGATAATGCCTCGCCAGTTATCACTCAGATCAGTCTTCTTTAATGAATTATCAAAAAGATTTGAGCTAATTATGTATGTATTTAAATTTGATTTATTCACTTGTGATTACTATATTTTCAAACGATTTTGATTTCCCTCACTAAATTATCTATTATAATTTATATCAGTCACATGTTTTTTACATAAGTCTTTTATTCTTCTTCTTGTAGGTAAGCGGTGTTTAGTTATTTAAATGTTTAATAATTTGATTTTCTGTTTGGTGAAGGGACCCAGACAATTGAAGGTAGAATAAACGTCCTATAAAAAATTCCTAATAAATTATAACCATAGCATCTAAATGTATACATGTTTGGGGATCAATTTATTTATTTTCAATACTTAGTTCTGCTACTGCCTGGATTGCCGGGTCTTAAGTAATCTGCATTTAGTCCTAATATACTTTATCTGCGCCCGTAAGACACCTATGTAATTCTTATCATATTCATTATACGTGAGATTAGAACTACAGTACTAGTTTCACATCTACCTCTTACTAAAAATTTGACAATAAGAGAAAATATGTAAATAAAAACCTATTGCAATTAGCTACAAAAGAAGAAAACAATAAGTTTCTTCTTATAAATGATAATAACATAACATGATTATTACAATCTTTTAGGTAAATTATATTTTTAACGGACATTTCATATCTTTTAACTATAATGCTGGTTGATTGCTTCTATACGAATCTCTCAAAGTATCCATCATCTGTCATTAAATTTATCAGATCATTTGAAGTTAATTTAATTAGATAACTGTTTAATTATTATCAGCCTATAAGTTAGCTTGGGTTATATTGAAAGGGCAGATATGCGGGTTGTGGAATATTTGTATCCTTGAATCAACAACACTTTTTTAATGTTGAGGATTTACGTATTAACTGCCATTAACAAAACAAAACTAGGATATTACCAGTGTTTTCTTAATGCGATTATAATATAAAAGCTTTTTTCCAATAATCGAAAAACGAACTGCCATTCCACTCTTCAACGACGAAGAAATTCAAAGAACCAGCACCTGCCTAAATGAATCGAGGCGTAGACAGTGGTAGTTTTTCCCGAGCAAATATTTTAATAATATTAAATAATTCTGACGAGTTAAGAAGGACGACCGTTGTGTTTCTCTTCAGCATCGTAAATCGCCTTCTTGAAAATTGCATGAGCCAACAGTAGATGCATAGGCGTGGATTTCCAGTATTTGTTAATAAATAATTAGTAGTATATTATCGTTTAACATGATTAGGGTAGTGCATTGTGAAGTTTGAAAATTTGATGGAATTGCAATATACTTAATATTTAAGTAGTTTATAAATTTGGAAAATAGCATCTTACTTGTCTTCTATGGCTATCCATTTAGTAGCTAGTGCTAATTTGATCAATTTTTAATTGAGATTTCAAAATTTCATCAGATTAATCAAATAATTTTCCATCGATGTGATATAAATTTGTAAATTCATAAGGTCTGTAATTGTATACTTATTAGTTTGTCATTATGTATTTGGCTAATTTACAAGCTTAGCTATGAGTTTTAAGTTAGGAGATATTAATTTCTCTTTGGAAACGTCTGCCAAGAAATACATGCGAAAAAATCACATCGTAGCAACGAAAATGAGTCAAATTTTAACGAAACATTAACAGGAAAGATTGAACTAACTGAAATTAAAGGAGTTGCATATGTATTTGAAAACATACTTGTTAGAAAAATAGATGAGATCAGGAGGACCTAAAATATATTACAGTAAGAAGTTTGTGTAACTCATATAAAAAAAATGGCATGAATCAATGCCTGAAACTGGAATAATTCAAATTGTTCTCTATTGGTAAAAAGAAGTAAACAAACGAAATAATAAAGTGAAAGCAAAAACAGACAAAAAAAGTTTTCATAGTTAGTTTGAATTTATACGGAACATCACGCAGGTAGAATTTATACAGAGGACAACACTGATCTGAATGTCAAGGAAATAGTTGTAATATTATAACTTGAACTAGTAAAATTAAGATTTAATTTAAGAGGAAAAACATTATTCCCAAACAAAACGCGGTTATAACAATAATTACCGACCAAGAAATATAGACAGCAATTATTCTCGTCTAGCTGCTTGAACAAGACTATTAAGGAAAAAAATAATGAACAGAACAAGCAAAATGGCATTTAAAACTAAAAAATGCGTAGGTTAAAGAAAAACTAAGAAAAATATCACAACTTTACATATGATTTAAATTCTGTCATCAATGAGGATCAATTGCATAAAAAAATATGTTATAAGCTTTTATGCGTAGAGGTTCAAAGTTGCTATCGTCTAATTGAGGGCAACTTTAAATGTTTGCGTTTTCTGTTAAATCTTCCAAGAAAAGTAAAGCGGGCGCTAATGATTGTCACCATACCAAAGGGAAAGGACAGGCGACCATGACAGCTCAGCGGCTGGTGAAAAAGTACGGACATACGTGGCCAATTAAAATTTTCTAAGTGCGCTTCTCGATATATAAAGAATAAACCGGCCGTTATCGCCATTCTGAATGCGTCGGAAATGGGAGGCCAATTACAAGCTGAGCCGGGCAAGCGTCAAGCCATGTCCACTCTGGGTGCCGCGGCCGCGAAAAGGACAATTGACAGACGACGGATTTTTGCCGTAAATAAGGCGAATTAACATTCTCTTCAGTTGTAGCCGCACAAATTTGCTGATTGCTAATTAGCCTCTGCATGGGCTTTCTTAGGGAATTTCTTCCAAGTAATTTAAATATATACTTGGAACTCTCATGCTATGGATCATGAGATATATTTTTGATATTACACAATTTAAAATACTTATTCCGTTTGATAGCCGGTATATGCTACTTGTCTAAAAAATCAAAAGGATCAAGGAATCAATCTTGAACATGAGAAAAGCTATCTGGACTAGTTTTGCTAAAATGTTAACTAAATAATATTAGTGTGTAAAGATTGAAGGTGTTTCATGCATTTTGCTTCGCCACCTTAAAAACATGCTCAAGTGAAAATAGAGTTTACTCAAGATCTAAATTTCAATTCAAAGCTATACTTATTATTCTAAACTCAGTGCATTTTTATTACCACCACTTTTACTGTATCCTCATGGCTGGACTTAGGGAATCAGGTTTAGGAAAATTTATTAATGTGCCAAAAAAACTCCAAGAAACACCTTTAAGTCCATGTTTCCGTTAATAAAATTGATTTTTTTGTGCACTTCAGAACGTTTTTCTCTTAAAAGTAGATTTTGCTACAGTAGGTAACTCGCATTGCAGCCTCGTTTCACGAAACAGCTGGTTGTTGTTTATCCTATTTTGGTGTGAATATTGTGACTTTTGGCTTCTAGTCAACTTTGTGGGGACTTTTATGAACTAAATTACTAACTCTTTTCTTATTTTTTTGCTATTATCGTATATCTGACATTTTTAGTTTAAACTCAAAATTGAGAGAAAATGTTTTCACGTTTTTCAGTTGACTCAGAGTAGATAAGAACAATCTTAATGCTACGTTATATTGTTAGCGGCAGCAAATATGCATGCAGAATGCAACAAAACATTAATTTAATTTTAAAAGAAATTTGTTACTGATGTCGTATTGTTGTAGAATTTTATTACAATGCTATGAAAGAGTTATAAAACGTAAGTGGCCGCTTTACAACTATTTCATAGTATTGCAATAAAATTCTACAAGAATACGACAACAGTAACAAATTTCTTTTAAAATGCAATTGTTTTGTTACATTCTGCATCAATAATTTACTATTAAAGCGATTTTTTTCTGAAGGTACTTTAATATAACTATTTTTTATAGTTGGTCTAAAATTATGTGCAAAGATTTAAAAATATAGTTGAAATATTCTAAAAAGCCGCAATAAAGTAATTTAATTTTATAGGCTGAAATGTTTTGTAAGCTGGGCATAGAATCGTTTCTATAATGATTTTGTGACTGTTTTAAAAGATTCTTTATAATTCTGTTATATAAACGATTTGATTATAATTGTATAAAACACTTTATCTGCCGACAACGGAACAGTATTTATTGCAGCTCTAATATTATAAATTAGTATTTTGGAAGTATAAGTAAAATACCAGTTTAATAAAATAATCGCAGAATATTCGAATTATCAAACAATTTTGCTGGGTGGGCTCAATAGCTTCTTTTTGCATTCTCTTACTCACCAGATTAATTTTGAGAAAGAGCATCATACAATATTTTTGGAATTGTTACGAATTTTTAATCACCTGTGCTTGTTTCTGATGATTCCTTAGGATCAATGTCTCATTTAAAGCGAAAAGGGGACTCATATGTCGAGCAAATATAACGAACCGTTTTTAATTTAACTCTCCCATTGTGTTTCGCAAATTTGCATGACTGTTAGACATACATATTTTTCTTAAAGATGATGTTAGTTGTAGTTTCGTACCGCTGCTGTCAATAACTCCTAACTTAAATTACATTTGCTCGACACGACTTTTATCTGGGGTACAGTGTAAAATAACTGAAAGACCCTTACTAAATTAGTATTTGAAAGGTTTTCAAATTAAATATTATTTGTCATCAGTTCATTTGGAACTGTCAAATCAAGTATTGCGAAAAAATTCACTTAGTCTCCATTTTTCCGTAATGCTATTTCATATATCTAAATGACAATATTTGCTCAATAACTAAACCAATCAAGAAAATTTCCATTTTGAGGAGTATACAAAAATGATCTACGCATCCTCTAAAAGCCAAATTAGTTTCTGCTAAATAATCAGCCATAGACAATGAGCATTCTAGTCTAGTACATAAACAGTAAATTCATTAAAATCTAAATTGTTTTTAAATTCTCAAAAAATACAACCGATTTGTTTTTAAGTTTTGATGTCCTTCAGGATCTAGAGCGCCAGGCTATCGCTTGGCTCACCTGATGCCCTTTGGGCCGGCTTGATTATGCAATATAGCAACAATTTTCTTCACCTACGTTTGAGGAATATCAGGAATACGGGCCCAGTTTATCAAGAAGTCAGAATGCAAATGTAGTTCGAAACGTAAACTTATCGCATATTATAAATCAGTATTAAAATAAAATATACCTTCGGTGTTGTCCCGCTCCTTAACGTTTGAAATAGTGGCCGGAACACTTTGAGAAAATAAAAGCGTAGGACAGTAGTATTTTACTCGAAATCTGGAATTGTAATTTCATTAATGAAGTGCAAATGTGCACACTATGCACGCGTGTATAATATGACCCGCATGAGTTACGCCGATCGCATGATATTGTACGTTTGGATTAGTGTCGGAATAAAGTATTGTTGTGAAATTGCTAATCGCTTATCAAATAATATAGATATGGTGCACTTCGCCTTTGTTCAGGAGAATTTTCGGATTAAATTTTATTGTCACCCCATATATGTGAAATATTATATTATGTGTGTATAAATACTGATCCCATCTTTAAAATTTGATTTAACAAATCTTTATTTGCTCAACCGTCCGTCTCGTCGTTTCAGCCCAGCCCACTAGTAGTGTACTGACATTTTTGTCGTGATAGGTACAGAATTTTTCTCTGATTCCACTTGTCAAAGAGTTATTGTTCTCTATTATATCAAACAGGCAAGGAGGATATGTGGATGGGCAAACTGATTTTATCAAAAGATATAATGCGTTCTTTATAACTGTGTTTGATACATTTTAGGAAGGCCTTTAACAGCGTATAATGGAATACACTGAGCCAAATCCTGATTGATGTTGGTTTGAATTCAATTACATGTGAAGAATATAGCTAAATTAAAATAATTAATGGTTTTACGTTTAACAGATGCTTTTTCGGATATAGTTTAGGTTGCAACAAGTCTGGACGTTGCAGATAATACGACCCTCATGACAAAATAACACAAGTAATGAATATTATCAGGGAAAAAGGCAACATTATAAATAAAATTCATCAAGTGGTGAAAGATTGAAAGAATTTTCATTTGATTTTAAAACCCCGACCCTTGTGAAAATGGTGACTTGGCCCAGAGTATAAGGCGTCAGAAATATTAGTGATTTGTCGGACTAAAATAGGAGTGAAGAAACATTACAAAAAGTGAAAAATATGTTAGAGTTCGTTTCCAGTCTATAACACCAGTCTGTAGAGATTAGATCAATAGATCATAGACCGGCGACTAGGTGAGGCGGTATCGGCACTTGGTCCAGACAGTGTGCATCTAACTAGGTTCTGCTTCAGCGTTTGCGAATTTTCAGTCACCTGAATTTCGCCATTTCTAGGGCGTGGCATTGTACTTCGGCTCCGTACTCAGACTTAGGCCCTCGACACACCATGTATCCAAAGATTCCAGCCATTACGTCATCTGGCAAATTTTGTCGATGAAAGCGGTATTATTTTAAAGGTTTAAGTTAATGTAGGATACCTTCAAAAATGTTGATCACATGATCTACCTATGCTATTAGCCAAAAACTTTCCGATCAACTGCTTTGAGCCCCGCTGCGCTGGTCCGCTTTTCAACTGAACTTCAATCGCTTGTCTAAAGCAGTATACAGACATAATAGGGGTTACGTACAAACACCTAAATGAAGCGAGACGTGAAGGGCCCGGGCAATAGGCGTTTTGCCGAATTATTTTAGTCAAATTTCTATATTTAAGCAATTTTGAAATTTGGCCGGGTAGATGCAGTTTAAAAAGAAAATAAAAAAAAACTAATAATTATTTCCATGACACGAAAACGTGGAAAAATAAACTAAAAGAAAATATCACTTATTACAGCATGGTAGAGAAGAACGTCGTTTAGAGTTTCACAGTAGTTTTTACATTTTAAGTTACAAGCGCAGTTAACTTATTCTTGTCTTGCTATATGAGATGATTTTCTGTTTGCTTCCCTTGTACTTATCTAAATTTAAGGAACATCATCAATGCGTACGAATGTTGCGTTGCAAGATGAAATTTTATTTTATTCTATTTTTCTATTTTGCAGATTTTTTATTCTATTCACGATCAGCATTTTTCTATTTTGCAGGTTTTTTTATTCTATTCTCGATCAGCACATGAGCGGCCACCTTGTCATTTTGAAGTCTTTATTACTAGAAATCCCATTGAAAGCGGTGTCAAGATTTTTGCTAGTGGGCCTTGACATTGAACAATTTTGTTAATATCATGGCAACCAGTCAACAAAATGCGTATCGAAAAACGAAAGAAATCTTTTGCCGTTCGGCCAGTGGAAACTGGCCCCCAACCCATAAATCGCTGAAGAATTTAGCCCTTCTAGGAACTTCTAGCTTATCCTTTGAATGTTTGGAACGGCGTAAAGATAGGCAGTTTCCAGATATTTATTCTTCTGCTATCCACAACAGTTCTCCGAATAAAAACTGTTTCAATATTTTCATTATTTTCTCGTTTAAGGATTGAAAATACTTCAACACACATTAACCAATTTTCACTGCTCCCCTATTACCTTCTGTTTCACTCTAGACAAAACATCACATTAGCATACCGACTGTTTAATTTTCCTACTACTGGGCCTTAGCTAGTCAAGATATTGCAGAGTTGTAAGAATTTAGTTTTGACTTGTTATAAATGGAAGAAATTTCTCCTGTAGGACCCAGCATTGCCGCATGTAAATCATAAATCATCATTTTTTGTTATCTTCTATTTTACTTTTATCTTTTTTTTCTTCCCTACTTAGCTGCTTTTTTTTGAGGTGTAAATCGTAAGTTTCCTTAATTTGATTTTAGGGTAACCAATTGCATAAAACAAAGGTCACACTGATCTTTTTTTGGTTGAATGATAAATCTCATGTTAAATATATTTAAGTAGTATGAATAGGTACCAAATCTTTTATGTTCTCATTAATTTGCTCTTGTTTAAAATCTCGGTACAAATGACATGCTGTCTTGCTGCCATCTATATACTCTCTGTCAGCTTGTTCTCTTGAATCATGTGATTCTATTCTCGGAATGGAATTTATATGCTGTATAATTCCTTGAGTTAAATCATCGCCTATTTTTAAATATTTTACATGTTTTCCACGCAAATTAACGTTAACAAAGCCATTGCGATTCTTCTCGGAAATAACAGTCCTTATAGGTCGATCGTTAATATGTAATGTTGCCTCTTAAAAAACTTACACAGCCTAATTTCAGTGCCATCAAAACTCAATGCATTTTTTGTGTCTAGCTTGGCCTGCTTCAATGGGATATCGATATTTTGGATTTATTTCTTTGCAACAAGATGCTAGGAAAACCCGTTGTCTGGAAACATCTCCAAGATTTCAATTCCTTTGAAATATTTCTTGGCGCTTGATATATCGTCTATTTTGAAAGAGCATCCTAATCTGCATTTTTCACCACAGGGATTAAAGGTATAAGCTTTCCTACTATTTTGTAGCCTAAAAGGCTAGCTTGACACTATTCTTTGGGTTTTCGAAGTCGCTTTCTTGTTGTTGAATTAGGTACTTCAATTTCTTGTTCTTCTGAAAAAGAATCCGAGGTAGAATCAGCTGAATTATTGTGTAGCGGATGCATTATTTATTTTCGTGGATTACTCCAGGTAGGATCAAAGGAAGCGTCTATATCACTATCGTCTACGTCACTTTTTAATTGGCGAATAAGAGGCACTCTATATTTTAATTTTGGAATTCTTGAAATTTTCAGTTTAAGATTGTTTTCTACATCCGGCGCTGCTTTAAACTCCTCTGTGTCTTGCTCAGAATTTTCACGATTATTAGAACATGACGCATCTGCATATAAAAAAAATAAGTTAGCATAATTAGATATTAAATATTTGATCCATACGCCAAATCTTCCTTCACTGGATATAGAAATAGGGTCGGTAATCTATTGTTTTGGCTGTTTACTTCATTGTTTCCTCTGTCTCAGTTTTTTTCAAGATTTCCCTAAAAATAAGCAATGCCGCAAATAATTGTAGAAAAAAATCATATAGGTATTGTGAGTTTACATTATTAGTTTCTTTCTTGCCATCAACATGTTTATGTATAAGTAATAACATCTAAAACTTCTACTGCAAACTCTTCTAGCTCAAGGTTTTTACGAGTAACCTGATTTTTCTGACTTAGACATGACATTTTTCCTGCAAAAAATACATATATTAATAATTTGCTTAGTAACTGAATATTAGATACTTTACTTACGCATAATGTTCCTTTATTTGATTCAGAAATACATTTGGTTATCTATTGGCTGTTTACCATAATATTGGTTGGCATTTTTTGGCTGTTTCTTTTATATTAGTTTTCAACATTTTTTATAAAAAACAAGGTTTGTCATCACCAATTTTAAAAATATAAAAATCGGGTAAAGGACCCTGCACACATCATATGGGATTTTGGCTCGCGGTCAAATTTGATAAAATTTTAGTATGTTGTAGATTTTAACCTCTGGATAAAAAGTTATCATTGGCCCAACTTAATCCTTTGACTAGTTTTAGAGATACAGGGTGTTAAAAAAATATCTCGTCTGAACTAGTAAAATTCCATTTATATTAAAAAATTCCCTTCTAATTAAATATAATGCTATTTAGACAAAAGCGTGTGTTTATGCCTAAAAACTACTAACATTATACAGGGGGGTAAAATAATTGCGGGGCATAAAAATGTACAGGGTGTTAATTAAGTATGTAGCCAAACTTCAGAAGAAGAAGACAAGAATTAAGACTTCATGAACTAAATATTGACCAAAACACTCGAATATGTTTTAAACTGTAGTAATAGTGTACTAGAGGAAATACGAGCATATGAAGACGATCCCGATCCCACAGTTTTAAAAGTGATTTTTAAGCTTAGTACTCGTTGTTGTTTTGTATGTTCTCAGGAAACTTTTCATAGAATCTCACTTAAATCAAGAGTAGATATTTATATCAAACGGGATATTTTTATTCCTGAAGGAACAAGGATATGTCCTAATCGCTTAGATGATAATGGTTTAATTCTAGGTCTCGTTCAAATTGAACTTAAATCTATTTCAAGGCCCGTTGAATTAAAAGGTATAGAACTAACAGCTTTTCTTACGTGTCTACCAGGCAATGTTAAAACTGTTTCTAAGTTTGAAAACAAAGACAATTATAGTGAAAATTAATTCAACGCGTTAACGTCGCTGTCAAAAGAACAGTTCAGAGACATTTTTGAGAGATATGATAGTGTAGAAATGTATGATCGGAGAAGGACAATTTCAAAAAAAGATCTTATGTGTTTTCTGTGTAAACTTAGACAAGGACTTTCCGGCAGCTATATTTTCATATTCTAGTCGCCAGTCCACAAGCCTCGTAATATCAAAAGTGACAAGGCCTTTAATGGAAACTTTGTTCCATTTAATCTGGGCTATAATCACATTACCAGAGAGCAATTTATAAGGGAACATATAACTATTTTTTCGAATGAACTTTATAATCCTCAACCTAATACACCTAGAGCTGTTGAATTTATAGACGGTACTTATATAAATATTCAAAAAAGCAGTAATTTTAAAGTTTTGAGAAAGTCTTTTTGTGTTCACAAATCATATCATTTGTTAAAACCAGCTTTGATCGTTGCTCCCGATGGGTATATTTTAAGTATACATGGACCTTACTTCTCGGACGCAGCCAATAATGACGCCAGTATGCTGCTACATGAATACAACACCGATAATGAGCTTTTAAGGCATTATTTTCAGGAAGGAGATATATTTGCGTTGGACCGAGGCTATAGGGACTCTCAAGAATTTCTAAGAGGTATTGGTATTCAAGTAAAAATGCCGGCTCATCTTGGACGAAGAAGGCAGTTAACAACTGTTGAAGCTAATTCATCAAGGCTGATTACAAAATGGCGCTGGATAGTTGAGTCTCGAAATGACCACATTAAAATGATTTTTAAAATTTTTCGAGACCAGATACCAAATACAAACATTCCGCATCTTAAAGACTTTTTAAGTATTGCGTGTGCAATAATTAATAAACATCATTTAACGATTAATATGCAAGATGCAATAGAGGATTTGGCTCGAGAAATTCTTTTAAAATCCCGAGAAGCAAATGTAATTTAACAGAGAGTCGAAGCTGACGGGTTATTAAGAAGACATGGAGCTTGGGAACCTCTTGACGAAAATCAGATTCCACATTTTCCAATTTAAAACATTGATTACTTAAGGAACTTAACTTTTGGTGTATTTCAATTAAGACTTTCACATTCTTATAGTCAAGATAACACTATAGAGGGTAATAATTTTTTTGAATATGATTCTAGATTAAATGATTTACAACTTGTACGGATTCGAGTTAAATCGCGTCATCGTAATACTGTAAAGTGCCAATTATTTATAAGTTTTAATGTTGCTGAGAGACAACCTATTTTGGAATATTACTGTACTTGTCGTTCGGGGTTCGGGTGCGAGAACTGTTGGAATGTGTTGCCAAGTTGCTAGCGTAATATTGTTTTCAGCTTATGCCCGCCACCAACCAAACTTCAATTTCCTATGTCTAATATTTTAGAACACGTAGAAGATAGTAGAGCTCCTAACAGAAACGATCTTCCAGAAATAATTAATTAGACTGCCTAGATAGTGGTTAGTGAGTTAAAATATTTTTATAATACCTGGATATAAATAACTTTGTTGCTCGAATTAAGTTTTTGAATAAGTTTTTTTATAGATACATAGATTGGTAGTCATTTATTAATTTATTGATTATTATACAAGTTCTAACAACAAACGTAGAACGTGTCAAAGTTACTAACTAAAAAGATACATCAAAAACAGTATAAAAAAGGTCTCTGCACATAGTATATAAAATACAAAATAAATGTTATGCAATATTATGTATATCTTTCTGTTTAGCATATACAGGGTGTTGAAATATTTCAATGAAAATTATTATACGCCACTGTTTTTTTTTTCAATTTGATAATATTTTATGATTTAGTAATACAAATTAAACTAATGATTTCCATTCAATTTCACACAATTACCAAATTAAGATACAGGAAAGACATTAATTAAATATTGCAGTTGTAAATATTGTTAAGCATAAGTTTCTATTTTTTATTTTTTATCGAAAACCGTTGATCTGAGCGAAAAACCTAAGGACCTTTATGTAGTTTAATTTGCTAAATCATAAAATAATATCAAATTGAAAAACAAACAGTGGCGCATTATATATTCTTATATTAAACCAGGGGCGTAACCATTCTGCACGCCACTGACAAAAAGATGCAAACAATTTTTGCTTAAAATACCGCTCTTTATACATCAAATATGTTCACCGAGTTTCTCTGTCGTACTAGTTTGCGTTTTATAGTTATTTACGAAAAACGATTTTTTTTTTAATATTTCAACACCCTGTATAATCAAAACGAAGCCGTTTAGGACATAATAGGTTTATATAAGCTTTTTGTTTTAAAATTAAGTAAGGAATAACACCCTGAAGTTTGGCTACATACTTAATTAACACCCTGTACATTTTTATGCCCCGTAATTACTTTACCCCCCTGTATAATGCTAGTAGTTTTTAAGCATAAACACACGCTTTTGTTTTTCATTTCTCTTGTCTAAATAGCATTATATTTAATTAGAAGTGAATTTTTTAATATAAATGGAATTTTACTAGTTCCGACGAGATATTTTTTTAACACCCTGTATCTCTAAAACTAGTCATAGGATTAAGTTGGAACAATGATAACTTTTTATCCAGAGGTTAAAATCTACAACATACTAAAATTTTATCAAATTTTACCGTGAGCCAAAATCCCATATGATGTGTGCGGGGTCCTTTACCATAATATTATTGTAGATATATGTTCTATATTGTTGTGGAGGATTCATCACCTTACAAATGTTTGCCTTATGCTCCTCATCTATTTACAAATCTTCATAAAATAGAGCCGCTTGCTCTGGCTCCAGGGTGTAAACAGCACAAGTGCTAGTTTAGTGACCTCAACGAAGCTGAAAAACGTAAAGAAAACTGGAAAAACGGTCGACGTTTCGAGGAAGAAATCTGCCCCGTTGTCAATTTAATTTTATGAAATAAAGATGAATGTGTTGCTTCAACTTCCGTTAATTTTAATAGCACCTGATTACCTTTGCTAAAAACTGAAGTTGATAAGGGACACTTAAAAATTAACTTAACCTTTTAACAAAAATAATTGAATTCTTCCCAAGCTCATAACACCAAATTGTAGATATATAACACATCAAAAACGAATCAATTGTTTGCCTAATAACACCTCAATATCACACTAACCCAAAAGACCAGTAACCAGTAATTAAATTTATTATTATTTTATTTATTATTAGTTACATTTTACTAACCATTTTCATTTTTAGATTTGTTTGTTCTTGACAACGGGGGCAGATTTGGTCCTCGAAACGTCGACCATTTTCCCAGTCTCCTTTAAGGTTTTCAGCTTCGTTAAGGTCCACTTGTGCTGTTTACACCCTGAAGCCAGAGCAAATAAATAAAAATCGGCGAACATAATACATTAAAAAAAAATACATCGCTGACCAATTTAAAACCTCTTTTTTTTTAAGTCGGTTGAAAAAGTGCCACAATTTCTAATTTTACATTCCTATTTTATATAGCAAAATGACACATTTTGTGAAGGTGCCATTGGATTTTCACATAATTGCAATCGAACATTTATGATAAAACGACACCTCAAAAAAAAATTACAAATGAGGTGGAGTATCACGATGTGACAGGGCGAAAGCCAAAATAATTCTCATTTTTAGATTTGTTCAATTTTAGAGGACGCTTTGAGATTTACCCGGGCACATCTAGATATGCTCGCGGTTCGCCATCTACCCGTAAACACACGTGATATTAGGCATGAATTGAAAAATAGTAAAATAATAATATGTAAACGAATATTGACAAATATCACACCGTTTAACAGTTGCTGGTTTGAGATAGCTTTGACTTGTTTAGTTTATCGTTGACTAGATTAGATTAGCTTTAGTTGATATGGGCCAACCTAGCCAAAGCCCATCTAATTTAAAACTAACCCAAACTACTATTTGTGAAACATTTTGACATCTGCCCACGTTCGTTCACGTGAGGTATGATATTTTTGTAATGTTCGTTTCACATTATTCTTATACTAAATTCATATACGAATCAGCTTTAGACAGGTCTGATAGAACTTTAAACAGATTTGTACAGCTTTAAACAGCTCTGTACAGCTTGATAAGAGCGGTTAAAAAGTGATCGAAGACCGGTTAATAAATAGGCAAATCCAGGAATTTTTTGGCTAATTATCTAGCCCATGTGATCAAAATCCTCAAGCGATCCTAAGTTAACAGGAACTTTTAAAACAACGAAATAACTTTTCAAAAAGATGACAAGATAGGTAGAATAGACGTATGATGATACTTCCTCAGTTCTGCCAGTTGGAATGACGTTTTAGAAAATGAGGTTAATTTTTCTGTTATCGGTCTTAGCCTATAAAGAGCTTTTTCAAACATTTAAAAATTATCACTTTTACTCAAGTTTCACTTTATATTAATGAAAAATCTCAGCGGCATCAGCAGAATTATTTTGCTGTCGCTTCAGCGGCTGTATAAAAAATATTTTGCTTCTGCTAATGACCAAATAGCGATATTTTAAATTCATTAGACTAAATAAGACTAATGTGCCATATGATATGTGAAATGTCTGATAATTTTTTAAACATGTCGATAATATTTTCAATAAATAAATCAGATTATTATACTTCCAGAACGTAAATATAATTATGCTGTTATAAGTAATGTGGTCCCTAATGTGGTCTTAGGTTCTATGCGATCTACGTAAGACTAAAGAAACTCTTGATAACTGTTTTACCTTTACTTTCCCTTAAGCGTTAAATCTTAACGTCTGAAGAAAAAATAGCATGCGTTATTTTAAGTTAAAGTGACTCCTTGTGGCTCGTCTGCAGTTACCCACAGCCTAACCAAAAAATTATCACTTTAACTCTTAATAATACACCATACTCTTATTTAATTATAAATAATTTTTAATATCTTATTTTAATCATGTTACAAACCTGCACACGAACAGCTGATGGCCCTGTAGCCCCTGCCTAATTCATTGATTAATTTCGCATTCTAATATATATATTTTTTATTTTTTAGGTTAGTACAAAATCTCCTCAAAAGCAACTAGCAATATGTAAGTATAAAAACTAATAGTATTCTAATTTTTAACAGTTAAATTTCTTCACTAAACATTTTAAAGAATTTGGCTCAGATAAAAATTAAATAAATTAAAATTTGTCTCTCATTAAGTCGACCCTATTTTTTCTGTGGCTTAAGAACAAGCCGAAGATTCTATCTTTGCTTTTATTTATTTATTTTTCGAAGTTTGAGGATATTCATTTTGAATCTTAATAACTAATTTTATTTTCTTGCTTATGAAACGTTATATCCGAGGTTATATCTAAACAAATATTAGATTTAGTTAATTTTTTCATAAAGGTAAAAAGGTGGTCTTTTAATAAGTATTTTCCAAGTATTTTGAGACAAATCTTAACATTGACAATAGGTAAGTTTTGTAGTAACTGATTTCGTGTATGCGATAAATTCACTCCAATTGCTCGATTGCGTTCTGCTTTGAATCAGTCGTGGGAAATTTTTTGTCGTTCAGTTTTTCATCTTTCGAACGCTCGGAGCTTAATAATCGAGCAATGTAAGCATCTTAATTTTTCAACCTACCATATTGCAGATTTTGTGATTTTGCTGTTTATTTTTGTAGTAAGCTTTTCGTGTATGGAAGATATAGCAAAAGAGTTTCCTCACTATAATGCCCTGCAGTGAAATTGGAACGTTGACTTTGACATTATGACAAGACATGACAGTAATTAACATTTAAAATGACGAGTTGTTCGGTGTCGTATGCCACGTGGTCACAGCTTCGGCTCTAGTCGCTCCACACCAGGATGCCAAAAGCAAAAGCAGCTATGATTTTAATAATAAACATATACAGTGCGTCACAGGATAGGTAGCTCTAGAGGACTTGCAGACCAAAAACTTTTGTATTTCAAAATTGTGTTTTGAAATCATGATATGCTTAGTATAAAAGCATAATTTACAAAATTTAATTCGAATCGGTAGTTATAACGAAAAATATAAAAATTACTAAGTAAGTAACTTTACTTTTGATGTTAGGCTAAAACTTATTAAGAAAAGCTGCTCACTATTAAAATTTACGCTATAATATGAAACTACAGCTCTCTAAGTTTAATTTATTTTCAAATCTTTAAGTTTAATTTTTATTTCAAGTTTGTGTCACGTTTCCCAAATAAATTTTTTTTTATCTTAATAAACAAGTTCACAATGCCAAAAAAGGCATATAATACGATACGAGTCAGGTGTAGGTGAATTTGATTGTTTACCTTAACATTAAATTTAAAATTAGAAAAAGTGACGCACTTTTGAAAAATATTAAAGTTCAATTTAGAAAGCTGTAGTTTCATATCGAAGTGTAAATTTTAATTGATAACAACTCTTCTTAATAAGCTAGTTTTTTATATATTTCGTTATAACTGTATACCATTTTGACTAAAATTCGACAGTATATTTTAGATTTAGAAAAAGCAGGCACAATATCAAAATATTATTTTTAAAATTCAAAAACTTTCAGTTAGTTTATCCTCCTGGGACACAATAAATCCTTTTTAATATTTTGGCATGTAGGTATTTGGTTTTATCCACAATACCAAAACAAGATTTTTTGCATTCGACGCGCGTTTCGCTAACCATTTTAGCATCATCAGGAGTTGATTAAAACTAAACTTAAATTCTACCCGACTTTATTTTATACTCACTGCTAAATGAAGCGAAACCAAGAAGAACCAATCCTAGAATCCTACTAGCCACGCTCGATCAACCAATACAATGGGCTATGCGGAATAGGCCCTCTATCTCCATTTAAACTGTTCTTACATTTAAAGATTTCCATACTCTCGTATGTCTTTAATAATCGCATTATATTTTAAATATTAAATTTAAGCCTATTCGCCTTATTTGGTATAGTCGCGGGACTATTCCTTTTTCAATACATCACGACAAATAATAGGCGTTACTTCTTGGCATTGATACTTTGATATGGTAGGTGTTGAGTACAGTGTTTCAATGCAAAAAAAATTAGTTTTATTCGACAAAGTTTAAAAAATAGGACGTCTAAGCCTTTTAGTTGAGGTCAAATTAGGAAATTTTTCATTCCGTTTATAAATATATGAATTCTTTAACTCATCATATTGGTCTCAGTGTTTGCATATTTAGTATTTTGACAGCAAGATATTTTCGACAACATTCGCGATAGATTTTAAATTATCGAAAGCAACTTTTTATTTTACTGCATTAATTAATCCTTCTTTATAATTATTCAAACGTAATAATAAATATTTTTTGATATAATATAAAGGTGTCACGTAAGGTCCTTGTCTATAAAAGTACTATGTAATATTAAATAATACTTCTTTAAATTTTATCAAAAAACGGGCTTTTTATGCTAATAATTATTATAGAATCATCAATAAGGTGTGATAGAGACACAAAAATAAGTGCTTGCATTAAAAGGAAAAACGTAAGCCAACTTTTGAAATAATATGCAAAAATTCGAATAAAGACATAAGTGAAATACATAATGCATGATTGCTATAATAAATTATCGGCGAAAAGGCGGACAAAAATTAAGACTTGCAAAGGCAACGAGGAAAGAAATGCGGCACGAAGAACCTTTGTTCTCGGCTGCACACAATGGAATGTAAAACAAGCCAGGACCAGGTTTACATGTAATTTTAATCAAACGCCGAGCAGCAGTAGCCCTAGCCGATATTATAATTGGCCATTCTTAGAGGTGCGATTTTGCACACAATTTGCAAGACAACGACCGAGATCTATATGGAGGATGTTCATAAAGATCGAGAGAAAAGGTAATTTCGCACCCACGCTGTATTGGAAAGATAGAATTTCGTCGTTTCACGCCGTAGAACATGGACTTTTGCACACTAAAGCCAAAAAAGGACGTTCGATTCTCAAAATGTGCATAATGATTTTATTCGATTATTTCAATAGAAAGCTGTTTAACAATGATTGGAAATCCCTCTCACGCTATGTATATTTTAGGCAAAAGACATATACAAAATTATTTTTTTATTGAAAGTTTCTTCATGTATTGGAGCGTTACACCCGTACATAAACACAGCATGTAGAATATTAACAATTTTAATAATTTTTATATTTTATCTCTGTTAGTACAACATGCAAGAAAACTGAAAGTTTGATATGTGGTCATCAATCTTATTTCTAAACATGGGCAGGTATGTAGTGAACTCGTTATAATGTGCGGAACAATTTTACCTCGAAAGATCGGATGAGAATTTTCATTATGCTAAAATTGAATCTACTCCTATTAGAGAGATTTTCAGTCTCATATTTTTCACTTCATTACCTTTATCGTTATTGCCACGATGCGTGGCCCTGAAAGGACAATAATTATTTAACTTCATTAACGATAGCCATTTCCTCTACTTACGGAGGAATAAGCGCCTTTATCGTTTATGTTTATGTTAAGTCCTTCATCGCAACGTCGCGTCGGTCGCTCCCGCGCCAGTTGAAAGTTTTTGATATTTCTAACGGCTTTTAAAAGTTACAACAAATAATTTCAAGCGACATGCCAATATAAAATAACTGTAAATGCAGCTGCAACAGATTATTTTCCAATGTATATTTCCAAGAAGTAAATATTTTCGGGTAACTAAACACGTGATTTTTTTTATTGATGATGTGGCCAACGTCCAGAATACAGCTTTTATTTTTAAAACTCTATTTCTGATCAAAACAAAAATATAAGTTTTCTATGTAAAATGGAGTAGCGGATAGATCTCACCATGTATTCCACGTTTATATCTTACTACCGGTTCCCGATTATACATATTTAAGTGTAAATAATAGATTTATCGAGTTTTTTGGATAAATCCCAATCGGTTATTCCTAGCATTTTTTTAAATCTCGACTTTGGCCATGTATTGCCTTGTGTTAGTTTTAGTTAGTTTTTGTTGTTTTGGTTAGTATTCCTAGTTGACAATACTTCACAGTCACACGTGACCCGTGTCAACCAATAGAAACGTGGAATAGAAGGAGAAGGTAAGAATTTCCTCTCGTCAAACAAGCACCAAATATTAAAAATTATTTGAGGTTATGCTTTACTTAACTGGTAGTTCTTGCCTATGTTTTTATTGGCTCCGAAAACTCTTCAATACTCGTCGTATATAAACCGCTGAACATAAATAGAGCATCAAGAAAATGTTTCATCAAAAATTAAAGATCAATGTTTTAATTACGACACATGATCTCAAGATGCGGTTTTCAGTGCCTGCTCTGTAAAGTATGTACTGCCACTGTAATAACCGCGTAGGTATGTGAATGGAAAATAATATATGCAAGGTGTGAAACGAAAGTCTTGCATTTTTGGAAAAGTTCTGCAACTCCGAGAATTTACAAAATAAATTTCTATTTTCTTATTCGCCTGTTTCCAGCAATTCCTTATTTTCCATCTGTTTAAATATACAGCGTCTTTTCGAAAAGTTTGACATTTTTATATAAGTGAAGCCCCATTGTGACACTCTATGATATATATATATATATATATATATATATACAAGCATTTGTCACATGATTTACGGTCAGTAGTTATGGCACCGAATATTAACAATATACCAGAAGGTTCACGCCCTGCCCCCAGTATTTCTCTCCTTGCTCCGTCGCGGATCCTGATGAAATGCTGGTTAACCGCTCAGGCCTCGTGCCACGTTTCACCCCGTCTGGTCTAAAGTCTGGTGTCTCGCCTTTGTAAGCGCTACAACAAAAGTGCCGACTGAGAGTGGACCTTCTAGTCTCTTGTTAATGTTCAGTGGTTATGGCATTATTAATAGCAAAGGAGTAACAGAAGTTACATAGAAATTACGTAATATAAAATTTGCTTTTTCCATACATTTTCGTAAAATCCGCTTTGTAATGTTTGTTATTAAGTCTAATGGGGGGAAATACAATGGGTTCTTGGAACCTTACAAAATTTTAAATTCGTACCACTTGTACTAGAGACTAAAAGGAAAAAAAACTTAAATAGTAAATATTACTGCCGAATCTATAGGTACATATTTAGATTAGATATTGAGTTGAGTATGGCTAGATATCCTTGGTTTTTCGTAAGTTCAAAACCTAAAAAAAACACTTTTAACCAGGCCGTGTCGTTATGTCTTAAATATCGTAAGAATTTCGTAATTTATAAATGTTTTGTTTTAAAGGTTAAATTTAAACATCTAAAGTAAAAGGGACATATCATTGTAGATATACAGCGTGTCCGGAAATAGCGTCGCCAAATTACAGAGGGTGATTCTACATAAAAAAAAAACATGAAAATTTTTTCATATGAACATGGATCCGAAAATGCATAGTTTCCAAGATACAGGGTGTCAAACTTTTTATAAAAAAATCAGTTTTATGTTAATATCATAAATATGATTTTACTGATTTTGTTGAAATTTGGCAGGGGTGTCTGTAGTAATAAGGGGATCATTTAGCCTTAATTAGATTAAAAATATAAAGCCCAGTGGCGTCCAGGAGGGCATCACATCGAATATTATTGACAAAAAAAGTGTGCGCCGCTGACTTTTTCAAACACTTTATATTTTTTTCGTATTAAGCAACTAAAAATACAATATTTTTGATTCTCGAGTTGTTTTCGTATCTTGCGTCGTTTTCGATTAAAAAAGTAAAAACCGGTTTATTACATTTCCAAACTTTCTTGATAAAATCGATATTTTTATTTATATCTTAAATATGCTACCACCGATTTTGTTGAAATTTAATAGGGTTATTTATAGTAACAGGCGGCTCATTTAGCGTATATTAGATTAAAAATATAATGTCCAGTGGCGTCCCTGGGGGCATCATACCGAATATTATTGACAAAGAAATGTGCGCCACTGACTCTTTTAAACATTTTATATCTTTTTCGTATTAAGCAAATAAAAATACAACATTTTTGTTTCTTAAATTGTTTTCGTATCTTGCTTCGTTTTTGAGATAAAAATAAAACCAGTTTATTACAGCGTTTGATGTAGAATTTGGTGCCCTAAAGAAATGTAATAAACTGGTTTTTATTTTTTTTTCTCGAAAACGAAGTGAGATACGAAAACAATTCAAGAAACAAAATTGTTGTATTTTTAGCTGCTTAATACGAAAAGAATATAAAATGTTTAAAAGAGTCAGTGGCGCACATTTCTTTGTCAATAATATTCCGTATGATGCCTCCGGGACGCCACTGGACATTATATTTTAAATCTAATTAAGGCTAAATAAGCCGCCTATTACTACAGATAACACTATTAAATTTCAACAAAATCGGTAAAAGCATATTTAAGATATGAATGAAAATATCGATTTTATCAAAAAAGGTTGGAAATGTAATAAACTGGTTTTTACTTTTTTTTTTATCGAAAACGAAGCAAGATACGAAAACAACTCGAGAATCAAAAATATTGTATTTTTAGTTGCTTAATACGAAAAAAATACAAAATGTTTGAAAAAGTCAGCGGCGCACACTTTTTTTGTCAATAATATTCGGTATGATGCCCTCCGGGACGCTACTGGACTTTATATTTTTAATATAATTAAAGCTAAATGAGCCCCTTATTACTACAGATAACCCTGCCAAATTTCAACAAAAACAGTAAAATCATATTTAAGATATTAACAAAAAACTGATTTTTTATAAAAAGTTTGACACCCTGTATCTTGGAAACTATGCATTTTCGGACCTGTGTTCATATGAAAAAATGTTCATGTTTTCTTATGTAGAATCACCATCTGTAATTTGGCGATGCTATTTCCGGACACCCTGTATAGGGATGTGGTGAAAGGGCACCTAAAATGTGTATTCTCTAGAACTTTAAGTGTTACTACTAACTGCTTTTCCCGGTTTAGAAAAAAATATCTGTAAACGCCTCAGATAAACTGTATGTTGTCCATTTTAAGATACAGTAAAGGGACCTCCTTTACTTAATCGTTTCGGAGATACATACACGCTCTTTTAATGTTGATGATTCCGCGATAACTGAACAGGCTAATAACAGATACACTGTCTGTACTGATATCAGTTGACGCAACTAACAAATTCCTACCAATAAAACTTATACACATTTTCAAACCACGTATTGTCTATTAAGTATGAGTTCATATAAAATGTGTGCAGATACCACCAGGAGTTTTGCCAAAAGTTTGGTAATTCCGAGAATTTAGAAAACAAATTTTTCTTTTCCTCTTCGTCAACAAGATCATCTTTGACCAAATATGTACAAAAATATACTTTTGAAAGATTATTGAAATTTTCATTTGTCGGTATCTAAAAGGACGCGCGTATCAAAATTTGAGGAAAATTAAGCGAAACCATTTTGTCATGCTATATACGAACAAAAATCGCTTACTTTTTTGACAGATCAATTAATTTACCGAGTAATATGATGAATATGTTTTATACAAAGTGGCCAAATAATCGTAGTTCTTCTGTTACACCCTGTATTCATAATTTCTGTTGCTTTTGTTAACGCCATAATTACCGATTATAAATTAAAAGACCACACATTGTTCAATATTTTCTGCGTCCTACACTAAAAATGCTATTAGTTTTGGGAAAATATTAAATGTTTCTCCTTATTTTCCAGTGTTAAACTGTTTTATTCTTGATAATTAGCGATGGTTTGACTTTTACAGGAGATTTTTTAAAGTATGTGATATAGCCGTTTTAGGATTTCCTACAATCGATAATTTTTAAGAGATTAAAATGGACAAAGATTTACCAAAAAATATTTCCAGAATGCAAAAAAAAAATTACAGAAGTGGCTCAGTAAAATGTCAATAAATATTAGTTCATGATATTTGTACTAGATATATCGTTAAGAATCATTTTCATTTTTACTGTTAATATATGTAATTTAAAATTTGAAAAACTACTATAGCAAAATATAAAACGAAGAATTCATGAAACGCTCTTCTAACATATTTCATATTATGCAGTGAGTTATGCATACTTACCAAATAAAAGTTATACAACTTAGCCCTTTTCCCATATTTCAATCAAATCTTAATACTAAGTGTGCCAATTGATTTTGAATCACGGTGTGATGAACATTGAACAAACTGATAAGATACGTAAATCATTTTGATTATAATTTTATATTGCTACTTTGAGTACCAAAATTAATTGTTAATATAAGACATAATTTCCATAAAACAAATATGCAGTAGTAATATATACTTCCCAGCCTTATCTTTTCTAACAATTAACTTCTAAAATTCCTGTTTAACTCACAAATATATTTTACATATTCTGCCTTTTAATGATCCGTAATACAATGTCAGCTATGGGTCACCTTTGTGTAATTAACTTCGAATTATTTATTTGTATAAACAACAATATTTAAAAGCAAATATATGAACATCCAATGCCGACGCATATTCTATAAAGCAGAATTTTGCTGGGCACTTTAAAGAGTCGCGGCGTGTAACCACACAAAATACTAGTTCGCAATTACATCAGAGCCGCCATTACAACCTATAATTACAGCAAGTTGATTGCTGTAATTTGAATGGCAACGTTTTCATTAGGTATTCATTACATACAGTTCGTAATTGTTTTGCTAAACATCACATAATTTCGTCAATTTTGAGAGGACAGTGACGTCCTTCCATTATTCAGGCTCTTGTGTGGGCTTTTTTAAGACAGTGAGTAATAACCGTTTAATAAAGCTACTGAGTAAAACAGTAACTATAAACTAAAGTGGTAAGGTATATTATAGCAAAATAACTTAAATATATCAATTAACACATATAATAGACACATATTTATTTATTTATTTATATACAATTATAAATGTACTAATTAGCAATTACCTAGAAATCAAGCGGTCGTCAATATTCAATGCTGTGATTACCATTATGCGTATAGATATCAGGTTCGACTTTTACAATAAAGGGCAATTCTGAAAGAAATTATTGGTAAAGTCATTGAGCCTATAAGGTTTTATGATAATTTTATTTATATGGATATGGCCAACAATATTCTAAGATTTTGCGTCCTAAGCATAATCGGCATATTCCTTTCTAAACAGCAATATTTGTGCGCAACCTACTGATTCAAGTACCTCAGCAAAGTAGCAGAAACCTTATCTAGTGTTTTAATCGTTTAAAGTAAAGTATATAATTTCAATTTAGGAGTATGCAGTTTTTAACTCAAACTCATTATTCATACTCTCGTTGTTCTTGTATTTTAATTTTCTCTAAAGATTTTAAACTTTATCAGCTCTCTGATTTTCCATGAACAACATATTCCGATACACATTGCATTGTTTGATTTATTTAACCTTATATTAATTTTTTATTTCAAAATTACATTTATTGTAATAAGTCAAAGCATTGTAGTACAATGATGGGAAGAAGTAGCTTAATTCATGTAATACAGGTAGTTGTGATCATTTCAATATTGCGTTTTCGTTTACTGAGGTTATACTAAGTTAATTCTATAACTTAATAGTACGGTTCCTTAAATTCTTACTAAAAATATGTATGTGCTTACATTCTGACTTAAAATCCTTTATTCAAGATATCGAATTCATCTAAATCACATAGCCCAATTAATATTGTGCCAAAGTAGACGTCAGATTTTTTTTTACTTTTATACATTTCACACTAATGCTATTGCTATTTGCTCCAACTGCCACTTAAGAAAATAAAAACAAACAATTTAACGGAATGGCTATATTCCAAAATCGATAAATTCCATGATTTTAATGTCCTGATGGTTGATGATTTCCCCCTGTTCTTGACTAAAATTACCTAGGCTTTCTGGAAACTGATGTAAGTGGTTGTGGCTGGAGTGGACTTTTATAGCCGAGAATAATAAAGTTGAAAAACATATTTTTTCTGCTACCGTGCGTAAAACACTCACTTTACGCACTCTCTAAGATTCGTAAAATAGACCTTTTTCATGTGCAATGCGTAAAGTAAGGTATTTTACACACTAGTGCGTATTTAATTTACCTATGATATGACTTATTTTTTGACTTTTAGGGCAGTGCGTAAAGTAATTTAATATTATTTTTGTTTTTTCAAATATTTTTCGGTAGTAGAAAAAATTTTGTATGCTACTCATGTGTAAAGTACCCTTTTTTTATTCATGGGATTGTCGCATTCGTAAAAAGGGTCACTTTACACACTTGTTTCATAAATAACTATTTTACTAATTCTAGGCAATTTTCTACTCTTACGAATTTCCAACAAACTTTTGTTCTCTTGAGCAAATGAACATCAAGCGTTAGATCGACATTTCTTAAAGAACAATTTCTGTTCACCCAGTACTTATTCTTAGTTGCGCTGTCCGAAAGAAAGATATAAAAAACAAGAATATTTTGTATGTATACTTTGCTGTACAAGAAGGAAGTTTACCATTTTTATATACATACAAATCACCCACTGATATTTTCATACTTGTTCTTTTTCAGGACTAGTGATATTTCTCATATTCCTCATTCATGCTAAATGAAGCCAAATACTTTACAATTGTGTAAAAGAACAGATTACAAACTACGTTTTGAACTGTCAATAAAAATACGCCATTCGTTTGGTGTGTATTCTATCAAAACCATTTTTTCTAAAAGTCGTCTTATATCATTACAGAACACGATGTTAATTTGCTTAGAGGTAAAAAGCAGTAGATTCTGATATTTTTACAACAAAATATAATTTTAGTACCTGGATAATTTAAATTATTTCCACTTAATCTGGAGGCAAGTAAATCTGAAGACTCCTTCGAAAGATTCATGTCCCTAATGGAATTATTTAGTAATTGCTGATTAAATCGTCGGAGAGTTTGCTGAATTTGCTTCACCCTGTTTTCTTCTGATTGCATACATTCAACAACATCAGCAGTCGATAATTTTATATCATATTTCGGGAGTCTCAGCAGATTGCTGAATGTTGGAATGGGTATTTTTCAGAATGCAGTACAGATCTCTGCCGAATCTAGATCAGGATATGTCAATTTATGATTATTATTCCGATTGACGCGTTTGAATCTACGAGACACACATAGCGGCAATCCTGATGTTTTTCTTTTGGTTTCTACCAAGCCATTGGCATTTCAAACTTTAAGCATTTCCTCTTTCCATATTGTCGCAAATCTTCAACGCATATTTTACATACAAAATGCCAAGCTCAAGATCCTGGTCTCAAAGTGAATGCCAAAATAGGCCCGCTAATTCTTTTTCAAAAAGTCAGAAATTGAATCCCTACTTTCCTACAAAGCGTGTTCGCATAACAAAAAACGTCGGGTTAATTCACACAGCTAGTTCTGCTTGTGGATGTCATGGATTTAGTTAAATATTATATATAAAAAATGATAGCACAACTTCATCTACGAAAACTTAATAATAAACTGACCTTAATAACGCAGAGGTTACGAGGTAATATGGACGTGGTATTAATTAGTTTGTAGTGCGAATTACGGGGGTATAGGAAGGTCGTGGTTTACAGTCATGGGTAATCCGAGTAACTCAAAGTAAGCACGAAATTTTAATTATGGCCTATAAAGGTATCATTATTTCATTATTATTTTTACTTAAGCGTAAGTGATAAAAACGACCTTGTTAGAAAAAATCAAGTCACAAAGAATCGTTCCATTTAATTATTTTTGAAACAGTTTGGATATTTCTATTTCGCATCAGTTCCTTAAAAAGTTTACCTTCAATATAGCTGTATCGCTCTTCAGCAAATTTATCGCTATAATTAATAACATAATTTATGTCCGTCTTTCATGTGAGGAAAAAATTATTTTCACTTAAGCTTTAACCCGAAGAAACGCCTATGAACGACCATCTTGTCCTCCATATACCTATAATTTCATCACCGAAACCGTTTAAGTCTTTTGACGGACTAAAAGAGTGATTTAACGAAAAATGTCGAGAAAATTATTGAGTAATTGCGATGTTGCGAAGATTGCGTACTGATAATATACAACGTGTTTCGCTCTTAATAACGTAAATACGGCTAATGACAGTTTCCGTGGTATGAGATTTTATGATTGCCTAAACGTGTTTTTTATATAATAAATATGTTCTAAATTAAAATTACTTTATGCATATATAATTAATAATAATAATTAGGTTATCATCTATAGATAGATACTTTCCAGCAAAGTGCTGTTTCTGATCGTATGGAGATAAGTGTGTAATGTATCTTTCAGTAAAAAATGCAAATGTCAATAATACGGTTTATGGGTAAGGTAAAGGGTAAAGGCATTAGTACCCAACACTATTAAAAGGTGATATGGATTTCCAAAATAGTTTTTGTTGGTACCAAAAGTCGACACCTTATATCCAGTAGTCAACATCTAAAAACAATTAAAAAATATATGCAATATCCAAATATATTAATTTGATTTAGGTAGAAAAATATTTTCGGCTGAAGCTAGAGGAAGTTTTTGTCAAATATATCCCTCATTTGTTACAGATGCGTCATTTCCTATCATTTTATAGACAGTTTTCTTTTCAGTTATACATCTTAAGAACATAACCTCAATCCCATCGTCTGGATTTTTTTTCTGAATGGCGCAGACATAACGCTATTAAACTGTTCGTCCGCCTTCCACCTAAAAACATCGCCAGTACAAATTCAATAATATCATAATTTTGTATAGAGGGTTAGCTAATCATCCCCATCTTCCATAATATAGACATCATTAATTTAAGCTGCATTTACTTTCTTCCCTTTTTTTCTCGTCGCTCGATTATTTCTCTCTAATAACTCTTTTACGTTTCCTCTACACATCTTTTTTTGATTGATGCCTCTAAGCTTTCTTGGTTTTATTCTCTTTTCCTGTAAGCTTTCTCTGATCTAATTTTCTTTTTTCTGCAATTGATGTTGCAGCAGCTGCTATTTTTTTACCGAATACTCAGTTTCGAAGTCGTTTAAGCCATGATCCAAATATTTGAAAATAGTTTTAAAGTAATCTCACATACGTGCAGCTTCATTCCAATGCAAATTTTACCTTATTATAGCTGAATTAATGTTTCAACTGTCGACACACCCTGTATTTTACAAGCGAAAAAGCTTACATAAGTGTATATGAAGTTTACCCTTTGATTTTTATGGCGATTTTTTTATAAGGCATCAAGTGTTAAAATCTTGTATAGGTACATGTTTATCATGTAAATATTAATTTTGTTAAATTTTGTGCCTTAAATATATTTTAATAATGTAGTTCATGCTTTCAAGAAGTAATAGAGTAATACAATAATTAGTTTTGTAATTAATAAGTATGTAGTAAGTAATAAAATATATAAGCATAGCTATTATTGGAATTATATTGTTCCCTACTCTATATTTTATTAATGAGGGTTTACTTATCAACTTACACATTTTTAGTTCTTAGCATGTTCTGTAGTGGCAATTATGAAAGAATTAGCATGCCACTTGCACTGTTCACATACTAAACCATTTTAATGAACAAAAATGCTGCTACCAATTTTGCTAAATAATTCGTTCCATTAAATATGATTATTATATAATTATCCGATCCATGAACCTAAGTTTGCTCAAGTTCATTCATTCATCTTGGGTGGTCCGGCATACATTTCACATGGCGGGATTTATTTTTCCGCTTTCACGACGAATGCGTCATTCATGGAGCGGATATTTCTTTCAAAATTGAAAACCAACTTTGTCCTATTCATCGATGAAATGATAAGAGTGTAATAATTAAAAAAACCTGAGCATGAATATATGTTTACTTACCGCCAATGCCAATGACTCAACATATTTAACATTTTTTTAAACCATGCAAATTGACGGTATTAAGACATATTAAATACATTATCAAAACAAGAGATATATTTTACGTGGTTTCTTTTTATTTCATAGAAATTGCATGCATTTTATGAAGCTTGTTCACTTGTTACTTTTAATAGATATATGTATCTAAAAGTGGAATCAAGTTCTTAAAATATTTAATAAATAATTCGCTTTTTCACAAAATTTGATCTTTGTTAAAGTTGTTATCCCATCATTTTTCAATGCCTAAAACTTATGATTTTATATTAAATAGGCCGAATTTGGGGTACAAAGTTGTATTTGCAATATTAAATATAATTTTAATGTTATGAAAGAGGATTCTTGCGACGCTTCCCATCACGTGTCGCAGAGTATATTTGCTTGCGGTGATCCTCTTTACCCTTTCAGGTTGCGTAACTCAGATGATGATGAATAGAATAATAGCTCGCTAACTTCGAAACAAATGCACGTATATTATTGCCCAGGTTTAGTATAAAGTGAGGTATGATATCCATGTTTAAATGTAATTTACCAGAAGATAGTGAAGCGCATGACCATTCATTGAGGACTGGCTGGACACGACCTATTTGGTTCCCTTGAAGCAATTTGAGGTTCCCTTGAAAGTATTTTTAGTTTATGTTGGATTTTAAGAGATCTAATTCGATTAATTTATATTGGTATGCTTAATTCGGTTTCACTTTAATTTATGTTCCCTTTACTTTGACCAACTTTGTTTTAATTTTTCACTGATGTAACAGGGATGTGTGAACTTGATGCCAGTATAAGCGATTGCCATTGCGGTACTACGAACTGGACCAAGACTGGAGGGTTTGAACCTGTTACCAGTAAGTGTTTGCCATTCTGGTACTACGAACTGGATGACCAAGTTTGGAGGGTTTGAACCTGTTACCAGTGAGCGTTTGCCATTGAGGTATATACTACAAACTGGATGACCAAGTTGTCCGAGTAGGTTTGCTCGCTCTTTTATACTAAAATTTGTTGAAAGTTTACTGATTGTTTTTAAAACATGTTCAGATAATAAGTATAATAATTACCTTGTATCAAGTTCAAACTTTAGACTGAGTGTTCTCTTTTTTTGCGAATAGGAATACTAGTTTACAATATTATAATATTAACATATACACACAAAAATGGATATCTCATTTTAAAAATGTAATACTCAATTAGAATAAATCTTAGCTTTGTATATACGCAAAGAAATATATATTTAAATTGAATATTTTAAATAATAAAGTGAATACTGCACAATTATCTTGCCGATTAATTTATTTTACAAAACAAGTATCAAAATATTAGATTTAATTATTTTATATTATTATAGTTAAGAATCACACGATTGTTGTTTCAAAATTTCGAATCATTTGAAACCAAAATAAATTATTTCTCAAAGGGAGAAATGTTATTCTTGGTTAAAGAAAACATGTTCTGCAGTCAAAATTGTATTTACTTTGCTTGAACAGCTTCAAGATTAAAATAAAATTACGTTTCTTTTTCATCTAAGTATATAAATTCTTTCTTTGGGTAACTTATTTCTCAAAGTGAATTTTAGGGATATTTGGTTTAAATACGAACGTACTGAAATGTGAATGTTCTTACACAATCGAAACAACTATTTTTCTACATTTAAGACTTTATTATTATCTAAATCAAAATAATTTTATTAATTAAAAAATATGAGTTAATATGAATGAGAAAAGCAGTATATAGATGGCGCTGTCAACCGAGTAAACGTGCTAACTGTTTGCTCCTCAAACTTTTAATAATCATTAAGTCTGCTGTAATTTATAAAAGCCAAAAGCACTAGGAAGTTGTGCAGTTTTGTCTAAAGTTGTGTTATAAGTGTTATTATTGCCGAAATGGGCAGCAAAAGCCTTACTTTGAAGGATATTAGTGCGCGAGTGGATTCACTGGCCAATAATCTTAATGGCGGATTGGATTTACTGAGAGAGGAATTTGCTAAATTGAAGTCGGCGCATACACCTAACTCCGAAATTGAGGATCCCTTGGGAGCCGATTTTGTAACCCGACTAAATACATTCCAGGAATTTGTGAATAGTTCTTTGGGAAGTCTTTCTAAGGAATTAACCAGCATAAAAAATGATGTCACTTCTCTGCAGCATAAAGTTGAATACCTGGAGAATAAACAAAACTCGACTTCTTTATTGTTGCATGGATTACCTCATGCTGCTACAAATAATATTTGCTCAACTGTCTTAGCATTTTTCAGGGATAAGTTGAATTTACCATTATCAAAGACGGAAATAGCTTATTGTTATCGCCTAAAGAAAAAAGTGCATTCCTCTGTACGTTTGAACCTAGGTGAAAACACTCGGCCGGAGCCCATAGTAGTCGAATTCGTGTCGCGAATCTCTCGAGACACGGTATTTTTTAACAAGAAACTCCTTAAAGGTACAAAATTCCTTATTACCGAAGTGTTAACCGCTGAGAAACTTTCCCTACTCAAAAAAGCAAGACTTACTTTCAAGCAGTCTTCCTGGACTCTGAACGGTCGTGTTTACATTCAAACTGCTGATGGACGGAGAGTTATAAATAGTGAAACCGATTTAATTAAGTTTTCTAGTTCTAGTGAAGTGTTAGAAGCTGAATAGGATATTTTTTAACCACTTATTATGAGGTTAGTGCTAACCAATGTTATGAATTGTGACGGGGTCACTCCTATATTATAATTATATCACTCCTACCTATTTTGTATGTGGGTGTAAACGGGACTGGATTCCGCTGTTTTTATTTTTGTTTACAAGATTATTTTTCTTATACTTCTGGGTTTTCATTGCTGTTTATTTCTTTTTGTTTTTGAAAGTAAAAGTTAATGCGTGTATATGATTGCATTTTCTTTTTTTTTTTTAATTTACTTAAATGCAGACGATATTAATAATAAATATATTCTTTAGAGGGGTAGTACGGTAAAAAAGCAAATTATCTTTTTTTTTTTTTTTTAGTATATTTTGAACTTTATTAATTATTAGGTTACTTTTTTCTCTGTTTCCCTTTGTCCCATTAACTTTATTCCTTTTCTATGTTTGCATGTGCACATATTAACTCTAGGTCCTTATTTAATAGTCTTAATAATTTGAAAAACCACGTATCTCAGTTTAACTACGACGTATTAGGTATTTCTGAGACTTGGCTTAACTCTGAAATTAATAGCTCACAATTGAATTTTGATAATTATGTTCTTGTAAGGCAGGATCGTCCATCCAGAGGGGGTGGTATTTTGGTATGCATTAAGAAGAGCGTATGCTTTGAAGTCATTCTAAAAGAATGTAAAGATTTTATTGAACACGTATGGATTAAGATATCACATGATAATAAAAATATTCTTGTTGGCAACCTGTATCGCCCACCCTCGATGGATATACAAATATTTATTACATACCTGGAAAGCCTTCTCATAGACTTTTATATTGTATTTGATACTATTATATTACTTGGCGATTTCAATATTAATATGATTGATCCTGGCAGTAAGTTTTCAACCTTAATTAATGATTCTATGTCACCTTTTAATTTAAAACAAATCATAAATACTCCGACTCGAATTACGAATAATAGTGCTACTCTTATTGATCTTATATTTTGTAACTCAGATATTATCAAAGATTCAGGAATTCATGATATTCAAATATCAGATCATATGCTAGTTTTTTGTAACTTAGATTTAAAGCCTTCTGACGATCCTGTTTTTTCGTTTCATTATCGGAGATTGAGTAACATTGACATGGACCTTTTTATGCGTGATGCTGAGTTGATACCATGGAACTTTATGTATAGTTTAAATAATATTGATAGTAAGGTGGACTTTTTAACTTCTCAGATATTAGATCTTTTTGATATGCATTCACCCCTAAAAATTATATCAGGTAAAAGGAAACCATATCAACCTTGGATTACTCATACTATACGCTTAATGCAAAAATTTCGAAACAATGCCTTAAACAAATATAGACAAACCAAGAACCAGGCTGACTGGAATTATTATAAGCAATTACGTAATCTAACTACATCAGCAATCCGAGCTGAAAAGAGGGCCTATTTAAATAACAAATTTAAAAATTGCACACAGAAACAAAAATGGCAAGAACTAAAAAAAATTAATGTTTATAATAAGAATAAATTAACTATTCCGGAACAGCTAAGAAATGTTAATCAATTAAATCAGTATTTCACAGATATCACTAAAAATTGTCTTAACCCTGATCCTGACTTGATTTATTTTTATAATAATAATCGGCTGACCCAATGTACATTTGATATGACCCTGGTAACTGAGGAAACTATATATAGTATACTGTCAAACATAAAAAGTAAAGCTTTTGGCAATGATAAATTGAATATAAGTTTAATATTACTTACATGTCCTATAATACTGAAACCGCTTACACATATTATAAACCTTTGTATTGAACAGTCATACTTCCCACTTAGCTGGAAACAAGCTAATGTTGTACCTCTTCCAAAAGTTGACAATCCTAATGCTTTTAGTCAATTACGCTCAATATCTATTCTACCAATTCTGTCTAAAGTTCTCGAGAAAATTATTGAAACACAAATTTTTGGTTACTTAAATTTAAATGGATTACTTCCTATTAAACAGTCTGGATTTAGAAAAGACCACAGCTGTGCTACTGCCTTGGCTTGTGTTACAGACGACATTTTGGGGGATCTGGATGGTAGCTTAATAAATGTCTTAGTTTTGTTAGACTTTACAAAAGCATTCGATATGGTGAATCATAGTATTTTGATATCTATTCTACACTATTTTGGTTTTAGCATACAGGCAATAAAATTAATTTCATCATTTTTGAGTAATAGATCTCAGCGAGTTATTCTGGACAGTGCCATATCCAGCCCTCTTGATGTGACTGCTGGTGTTCCACAGGGGAGTATACTTGGGCCATTACTTTATACTATTTACACTTCTCAGTTTTATAAAAAGTTAAAGTTCTGTAATCATCATATGTATGCCGACGATACCCAAATATACTTATCATTTAGACCTTCTGAAATTTTGCAAGCAAATGCACAATTAAATTTAGATTTGGATAGTTTGTTTCAAGTGGCCACCAAGCATTTATTAAAAATTAATCCTGGAAAATCAGTTGCTTTAGTATTTTGCAGTGAAAACATTAGAAATACCGTAAATCAAACTCTTCACATCGAACTTAATTCTAACCCTATTTTAATAAAAGACTCTGCTAAAAATTTAGGTTTGATTTGTGATAATAAATTGCGATTCAAAGATCACGTAAGATCCAAAATCAAAGTTGGCTATATGGCACTAAAAATGTTGTATCCACATAGACAATATCTTAATCATAATACTAAAAAAATGCTATGTGACAGTTTAGTACTGTCACCAATGAACTTTTGCGATAATATATATGGTTTTTGTCTAGACTCATCGGATATCCAGAGAATTCAGAAATTACAGAATTCATGCTTGCGATTAATATTTGGCATCCGACGGAGAGAACATATATCGCATAAGCTCAAAGAAGTCAATTGGCTAAACATGCATAACCGAAGAATTTTACACTCTTTGTGCTTCTTTTATAAACTCTTAAAATATAAAACTCCGCCTTATTTAGTTAATAAAATCGTATATCGAACGGATGTACATAATATTAACATACGTAGAAAACATACCATAACTGTTCCTTCTCATAAAAAAGAATTATTTAAACGATCATTTTCATACAATGTTGCATATTACATTAATAAGTTCCAAGTTTCAGATTTTTCTTCTACAATAAATACATTTAAAAAACGAATCAAAGACATATTATTTCGGAGTCAGTAAATAATAACATTTATTATTGTTATTTAGATTGTGTGGGTCTTCTTTTAAAATCATGGTGTATGTGCATATGTATAACACTTTAATTTATTTTCTTTTTCTTTTTCCCTGTTATTTTTTATCCGATATTTCCTGTATATCCCTTCCTTTCCTACATTACTATGTTTTTTTCCTGTCTTTCTTTCTCTCTAAATGTCCCAAATTGAAACTAGAATGTATTTTTTTTAGTTTATTTTGTTATTTATGCCGCTACTTTGTATTTTTCTAAGTTTTTAATTGTCTTTTGCCTCTTGGTATAGGCTTCAACAGCACCTTTCTATCCGCCATTACATGAGCGGATATAGGGAAAGCTGATAATCAGGCCTTTTGGCTCATCTGTACTGTTCTGTTTTTAAATACTTTTCATGTTCAATGTTATATTTTTGATGAGTTAATAAACGTTTATTTATTTTATTTATTTATTTATTAAATTATTCCTTTTTCTGTTTCGTTTAAGAATATTAAAAATCTCAAAATAAAAAAGTGTGGTTATTTTGCTATTTTTTCGGTATTATTTGTCATCAACAGACAATTCTCAACATAATAAACAAAAAATGTTAATGAGAAGATATTTACACTGTCTAAATAATTGAAATTATTTGCCAAATAGGGAAAAAATAACTGAATATAGATTAAACTGGTTGGTATATTGGAAAAATGAGTAAGTATACAAACTAAAAATATTATCTTAGAACAACCAAGGTATATAGGATGCAGCAGCTTATAGGCCTGTATTAACGAAAATCTGTAAAATATTTTAAACTTATTTTTCCATATATGTACTGGGTGTAATTTAGTTGACGGCTAAAATGCAGGATATATTTTTTCGGCTAATTCTAGGAGTAAAAGTTCATATTAATATTTGTGCGCAAGGCCTTCGTTTTTGAGATACAGGGTATTAAAGTTTCTACGGATTTTTTCATGCATCTCTATAGAAATCAAAAGATATGATTCTCGGTATACTGTAACGGCCATAATACATTTTAGCAAAATCTACAGGATGCTACTTTTTTCAAGTCGTGGCCCTGTATCGTACCTAGTAAAAAATTACTAAAATGTATTTTAGACAATTACTAGATCATGGCTACAGCATACTATCTGTCAAATTTGAGGTATATACCTCTAGAAATGTACGAGGTGCATGAAAAACTGTCAAAAATTAAACTTTAACCCTCCTTTATCTCAAAACGATAGCCTTACGCACACATATTTATATGAGCTTTTAGCCATCATTTAAATAACACCTTGTACAAGTCAATTTAGACAAAATTTTAAAAACAATTACAGGCCACTTATAATGTTTTAAATTACCACTTTTTTGACATCTACATTTAGAAATATGAAAATTTAGTCAAATATGTTAGGTACCTATATATTTAAAATTAAACTGTTTTCGAGATATTTGCGTTGGAAAACTGATAGTTTAAAAAAGGAAACTAAATGAATTAAAACAATAACGTAGAGAAAAACGATTTTAACATTTTTTTACATAATTTGACTAACTTTCAGTTTGACCAAAAGCACAAGACATCCGCTTTTTGTATATTTCCGGCTTAACACGAACTTACAATGCTGTCAAATGATAAATTAGAAAGACCGAGAAACTAAGACAGGAATGTGTAAAACGCTTCTTTGTTAGTTTAGCTGTTTAGATTCTACAGCCTGTCAAATTCTAGAAAATATCAGAGATATACTCATGTCTAAAATAATTTGAACCATCAGTTATATGATCTACCAAGAAGAATTCGTTATTTTTATATTATAAAATTAAAATAAATAAAAACACAATGTTTTACAAGTTTATTATGTAACTTTTTTCAAATTATCCTCTGAATTATAGGGTAACGTTAAAATTTAGTTTTAATGAGGAAGTTTGCTGCAAAATTAAACTGATTATCTTTTATTGCAAACTATAGAACAGTGAAAAAAAATCGATACGTTTTTTTTTTATTTTCACTAATGATGATTATTACGAGAGCTAGGCCAGTTTTTAGTTTTGTATATATAGATATACCAAGCATGGTGCGACGTAACAATTCATTTGTATTGTGACGTCATAAGCACATTTAAAGGCGTTGTATCTGCTTTATTTTTCGACTAATGAAAAAAATTAGAAACACGTGTCCACTTATTTTTCATGGGCTATCGAAATCAGCAATAAAAAAATTTGATGAAACTTCCTCATTGACTAACATATTATGCAACAACCTGTATTTTAAAAATATTTTCAGTTTTCTAAGATGAGAAATAGGATGTGTGTACAATGAATATTAGAGAATGTTAACAAAAAGCCAGTATAAATACCTTAAGCCCCGTTTTCACAATGTGCGGTCAGCAAAAAGTCTAAAAGCCAGAAACAAACTAAATGCCCTATGTAACATTAAAAAATAAAAGTTATCATCCTACGAACAATACAGTAAAACTTAGCTAAAAGAACTCAGAGATAGGTATTTTTCTATTTTTTTGGCAACTTAAAAATAGCTTTGAACTCTTCGTTCGAGCAATCTGAGATAAAAAACATACTAGGGCCTTGTGAAGTTTGTATTCTCTATCAATAATTCTCCGAGTTCTTTTAGCTACGAGAATACCATATCACAATTTTTTAGCTTTTGGCGGCTATCTTTGTCCATAATGGCGTCGGTTTTATATATTTGTTTTCTAGTTTCGTGTGATTCATTTTTTTCCGAGTATCAAATGACCAAATTGTAAGTATTGGGATCATTAGATTTGTCTGACGTAAAAGTCAGTCAATTCGTCATGACAGACGGATTGATCTCTATTGGTCGATAGTCTTGGACAGGACACGCACTTGCACGCACAGCACCCCAGCAACCTTATCGATCAACTAAACTAGGTCAATCAATATCAATAATTGCCGACCATCTAGAAAACAGGTGGGGAAGAGTGCAATCAGATTCCCGAATTTTTGAGTCAAGATGAATAGAAAGAAATTAATATTTAATTTTACTAAACATATTAAATTTTTTATTTGATTTGTGCTACGAAATCATATGTTTAGACGGAAACTTAGTAGTTTCATAATATGCATCAGATATGCTCATTTTAAGAAACATATGTTTTAATTCCCCGATTATTTTTATTTGGAGAATACTGTCATCGTATCAAATAATGTGAAGCGAAGATTTATTTTAAATGGAGAAAATAATATTATTAAATTAGTTCCTTATTTTTCTGGTCAAAACCTAATAAAGTTCATTAAAATATTTAGAAATCTTGAATAAAGTATGTAGCTTATTTCGAAAGTAAATGTATTTGCATCTCTGATTAGGATTGGTCGAAATTCTAAACAAAAATATGTTTTGTATCTGTAGAGTTAAATTTGGTAAAAAAGATGATAAAATGGGTATGGTAATGGGAAAATGGTTTGGTTACTCTTCTTCATGCAAAACTAAATAAATGACAAACAAAAATCCCCGGATCATTAAGGAAAAATGAGTACAAGATAATACTTGATCAGAACTTATCATTGGAATTTTTAAAATAGGTATAATTTACTACTGATGGGATCCAAGTTCCGCCAATGATACCGAAATACGTTTGGTTGGAAACTCGTATAATACTAGTCTCAATATTTCAACTCTATATTTGCAAAATTATATTTCAGTATAGTTTATCATTTTATTTAAATAAAACTTTTTTTTTTACATATCATTTTAATAAACTTGGAAACATTAATAAACAATTAATGTAATATAAAGTAATGTAAGTAATGTAATTAATATAAATACTTTTTAGTTTATGCTATCAATAGATTGCGTCTTCTAATAGTGGATTAAACTTGATTATTATACCCCACAATTATTAACTTATGAGGTCTTGAGAGGCCGCAATTCTGACCCTCATCAGTAAAGCAAATCCTGAATGGAATGGACTCCAACAGCCATAATACGATCACATTTTCCTTTTCAGTCCATCCCTTCTCCTACTCACCCTCTCGCATTGCTCAGAGCATGATAAATCACCCAAACCTCCGGCCCTGTACAGGCTCGAATGCCTCGCTTTCCTGACCGTAATGTATTGCCTATTCTTATATATTCTTCCGTCTTTTTAGAATGGATTTATTGGCAACATTGGTTAAGTATGGAATCTTTTCAAAAATATCTAACATTCATTAATCATAAATAGTATCTGCTTAAAAATCTATGCCCTTTGGTTAATTAATAAATTTCCCTAAGCGTCGACATAATCTAACATAATATATCTAATATAGGCTAATCTATAATGAAAAAGGTAATTTGTTAAAACTTGTAATTATTATAAAAATTCAAATACATAGAAGAT